>CM077645.1:41918349-42045849 GCA_039707465.1 Rhabdophis nuchalis
AAAAATAAATTTTCTCCAGGTTTATTTGTATAATCATTGTGAATGTTAGAGAAGTACCTAGGATTTTTTTTTTCATGACCTTTTAGAGATTTGCGGAAAGGCAAATGTGTTGTGAATCTATATAAAAATGGCTGTTTGTGCATGTGTGTTCCAGCAAAACTCTGTAACGCCTTGAGCAATTTCAACCAAACTTGGTACACAGATAACTTGCTCTGTGGAAAAAAAATACTGTGTGGGTAAGACATCTCTAACACCCGTTGGGGGGTGGTGGAATATTCTGTTAAAATACAGCCTGTTGTGCCTTAAAATGGCTACTACTAAATGACTTCTACTGTACAGTGCAGCAGAGTTGCCAAGGTAAAATGACTTCATAGTACTCCACAAGGGGGTTCCCTCTGGTAAGGGGGAAAATCCAACATTAGAAATTACATTTGGTCCAGAGATTTTCCCCCTATAAACAAACACCCGTGCAACACCAAGCTATTGCCTAGTTGCAAATATTAGGATAATTTTTTTTTAAATAAAGGCAAATGTAAGTACTTTCATAAACTGAATACACAACAAAGGGTGGCTTTTGTTGTGCTGCTGCTGCTGTTTTAAGGTAGCAAAGTTTTTGGAATTTTTATGCACAAACATTCAGATAAAATTAAATGGCTAAATATGGTTTCAAAGTAGTCTGTTTTAAAAGAAAGACCTTTTCCTAATTCTACTCTGTGTATGTTTACGTGTGTGTGTCTGTGTGTTATTGTCTTAATTCAATTTCATTCATTCTGTGTTCAGTTTCTCTCACTTAAATCATTTAGGAAGAAAACAGATTTGAGACAATTCTTTATATTGTCTAGGTCTATTCTTGGTAGTAAGAATATTGAAGAAAAGCGGTGTATTTCCTGTAGATTTCTGCCACTGACACATTGTTTTAAATGAACAAATTTACTTTCAATCAAACTCTAAACATTCTTCCTGTGGCAGCTTAAAAGTTTTCCCTGTCTTGTGAAAATAGCTTTAATGGGATCTATTCTCACATAAAGGTCACCTTTTTTTTACAATGGCTTGCCCATTACTTTCATAATCCCGGCAGTAGATAATGACTGTGCAGTGTGAGAAGTTGAATTTCTACAAGCATTGGATTTGTAACGTAGGTGTTTTTTTAAATGAAATTCTGTATTTTAAGCAGGCAAGGAAGTAAATTGGTAGTTGCTTACAGTAGTGATAGTCAGAAAACTGCATGTGTTCCTGCAAGTTACCCATCATGACTTTTCTTTCTGTTATAAAATATATATATTATTTTAAAATACAACTGCTTATTAGAAGGAATAAGAATACCAAACAGAAGTATTCAATTTGTGTCTTTAGAAATTTGATAGGCATCTGAGAGTAGGACTGGGTCTTACATCTCACGTCATACTGATGTACAAATGCTTACACATAACAGGTCACAACAGGTGGCAGTCCTTAACTGATCCTAAGAAAGCTTACTAAAGTTCCCCTTAGTTAGTACTTGAATGGTCACTACCAGAAAATTGAAGTAAAAAAAAAATCATCCCAAAGTAAGATAATAGCAAGCGACTTTATTGCTGCCAAGTTCTACTATGGATGGATTGAGCCTAAATCAAGGAAGACATTAGTTTTTAAGTCTAATGGAATGGTATAAATAATGGGCCTTGTCTTAGGTTCATTACATAAAGATTATGTATATAGACTTTACATCAAGGGAAAATTACATAAGGACTACAGACCAGGAAAGAATTAAAAATGTACAAATTCTGTTACAGAATATGCACAAAGTTGAAACATATGTGACTTTATTATACAACAAAAAAGTTAACGTAGTTAAATTTAAACTGTCAATTATCATGTGAATTTATTACGTCAAAATAATGAGCTAAAGGAAGTAGTGGATATGTAAAAATTAATTTCTAAAAAAAGGAAGCAGGAAGATTGGTGCAGGAAGGATTGGTAATGGTTTTTCTAGTAACTTTGGAGACATGGACAGATTAAGCACACACTGAATGTAAATCCTAAACAATGTAAGAGATTAAATTAAAAGCTGTTAAGGTAAATGTGAAAAAGAATTGAAATAAATATTTAACTTGATTCATTTCATTTAAGCATGAATATTTTTCCTGTTAAAAAATAAAGTAGTCAAGTAACTATTGAGAAATGCCTTGAGCAACTAAAAGTTGTTTAGAAAAATGTACAGATGACCAGATTAATAGGAATCAAAGGAAACACGGGGAAACTACTTCACATTCCTTGTGTTCCTCAACAATCAGACTCAAAAGTCAGATTGTGGTCCTTCATTGTGTCTTGTTTGTTTTTGTTTTTAAAAATTCAAAATACAATAATGTATAGATTGTACCTATTTATCTAAATATATTCATTTAAAAGCTTTCTTACTAAAATATATTAAGTACAAAGTATTGTATTGATAGATATAAATTAAACTGAATTATCTATCCTAGAAAGTTAATTCTGCTTGGTTTACCATGATGCGGTTGCTTTATGCATTGCTTTCTTATTTGTCTCAGACTTTTTATAAATGGGCACTGTTACACTACTGAGGGACTTCCCCTCCCCTCTTTTTTCGTAATAATATCCCAACTCATATTCAATCAATTTCCATTGGATTATTTTTCCCCAAAGAAATATTTGCCAACATTTTTTGGAAACATTAGCAGATATGCCAGGAAGCTCTACGACAATTCACTGTGGCCAATTTGCGACAGGCAACTTGTGGCCAGCTCGCTAGGAAACAACTTGCCATTTGCTAAGAGACAACTCGTTGCAGGACAAGAGTTACACTAATATGGAAGAAGTAGTGGAATAGTATTATTAAAGAAAGGATACCAAAGGAGGGATAAAATAAAATGTGATGACAAAAATTACAATATTTTAAAAATTATTTTAAATAATTAAATTTAATTGTTGAATTGTCCCACAATGAGTTGTCCTGTGGCAAGTTGGCCTAGGTGAGTTGGCCATGGCAGCTTGACCATGGCAATTTGGCCGCAGCAATTTGGCTGAGGTGAGTTGTTCCATGATCCGTTTCCAAACTTCTAGTTTGGCCCATTGTGCCTGTGTTTTACCCCCCACGGGCTCTGGATGCTTTCCTGAAGCAAGATTAGGGTGAAAACAGCCTTCCTTGGCCCTCCAGAAGGCCAAAAATTAGCTGGCCAGTGCACGTATGCACACTGGAGCTGAGGCCTCATGTGCCATCAGATACGGCTTCGCATGCCACCTGTGGCACAGGTGCCATAGGTTCACCATCACGGGCTTAGACTAAGATGTGAATTGGAACACAGTTATGTTGAATTAGATCATTTAACATGATCTCATCTTTTTTGCCCTTGATATATGTCTGAGAGCTCCTGTCATACAGAGCGGCATACAAACATTTATTCATATCTAGTCAAATTATATATTTCAGTGATTATCTAGTAAAAAAAAAGATGGCGTAAATGCTACAGGATGTGAAGGCATCTTTTCACAGATTCATGATTGCTATTTATGTTCAATTGTTTACAGATTCAAAATAAGAATAGTATATGGCAGGTGCAGATGTTTACATATCCTGTCAATCAAAACTTTGTTACACCTCCTTTGGCAAAAATGACAGGTCCAAAATGTGCCAGAAAAAAGTCTTTCTGTCTCTAGAATTTTTGTCCCTACTGCTTCTTGCAAAACACTTGTAGCTGAGAAAGAATTTGATATATGCACTGCATATTTGATATCTATCCACAGATTTAAATAATATTCAAGTCTGGAAACAGTGAAAGCCATTCCAAATTTTTAATCTTCTCTTCCTATAAGACTGATTCGGAGGTATGTTTCTGATCATTGTCTCGCTGAAATATACAACCTCCTTTCAGCTAAGAGTTGTATGAAAACATACAATTAGACAAAGAGTGCCAAAAAATTTTGCTTGCAGCTATAATTTGAAACAGAGTTGTTAAGGCACACAATGAACAGCTGGCTCTATATTTTTAGGGTTTTGTGCTGGATTTTGTGCTTTAATGCTGGGAAAACATTTTTCTAAAGAGCCTTAGAGATAAAAGGGGGAAATACATAATTATATATAAAAATATTTTATTTCTATAGATTACCTTTATTGTTCAAAGTCGCCCCAAAGGGATGAAAACAGATATTGATCTTGTCAGACATATGGAGGGCAGTGATTAATAATGCATAGTTTTGCTTGTGTACGTAGAAAGTACATCAATAAAGTAAATTGTATGAAACACTTGACCTTTTTCAGGATCAAGGGGAGAGCCAAATGAATAATTCAAACTTCATCTCAACCTGGAAGGTGTAAGTTTGATGCACTCTACCGTACTGAATAGATCCCAGCTTTCGTAACTGTCATTCTAAAATTGTTAATTAGGACATAATTTGCAAATATATCAGAAGAATTTTAAATCAGACTTTTAAACTAATGAATGTTGACTTTTTATATTTCACTGCTTTGCTTGATGCTTAAATGTATTGCAGAGTGCATTGGCCCTATTTATGTATTCAGTGAAATTAAATGATGGTCCAAAGCAGTGATAAGAACATGCATACAATGTTCCATTCTCCTTCCCAACCCAGCCCCAATGTTTCTTGCCTTGAAAGAAACAGTCAGAAGTTGCAAACAATTATGTCATGCTTGCAATAGAGCAACTCTGTCACCTTGACATTTCCCAGCAACAAAATACCTGACTGTCCTCTGTTCTGCAAAGAGATTTCAAAACAAGCTTCACTGATATCAATACAACTATCCTTCTCCGACACGTTTAAAAATCAGCTTGGAAACTATTTTTAACAAGCCACAAAAAACAAAAACACTAGTGTATGTGTAATCTTCAGCTATGAAATACAAAGAATTGGGGAAAATTAGACAGAAGCAAGGAGCTTTGGGTATTTGAGCAAGCCAAAAGCAAAGAATTAATTGACAATTAAAAATTCGTCCTTCCTTCCTTCCATTCTTCCATCCATATTTAAGATTACTTTGTGAGTTGACTGGGCTTTATTTTCAACTCTGCCATACAAAAACACTGTATGGCTGCAGATATCATGGTATTTTGAATTTTAAGAGGTTTTAAAAAAAAAAATAGGATACATTTCTCTTTTGAAAAGTCAGTGACTCTCATAGAAATTGTCTCTGCTTCTCTAAGCCCAGACTCAGCCAGTCAGTCTACAAAACAACTTCCCACAGATAAACATGACTCATCAAGAAAGAGAATAACATTTAAACCACTGCAGTCTAGAGGAAAATGTAGAAGAGAGGATGGTACAATTGGGAAATTTCAAAAACATTGAGGAAATGTATAGGCAACATTGCCACCAAGCTTCTAAGATTTTTGAGATAAATCAAACTTTTAATATTTCACAAGATAACATTGCATGAAAGGAGAAATTTGATAGAGAAAATTGATAGGCTACATGCTCACTGGCTTTTGTTCATATATGAGTAATTAAATTTGAGTTTCAAAAATCTGGAAGATATTACCATATCCATATGTAAGTATTTGCCTGCTGAGGGACAGGGCCAAACTATATTTGAAAATTTGGGAACACACCCAGGATTTTCCTGCGTGTCCAGATGTTGAGCTATGGTTGCAAATATACTTGGATATATAATTCTATATTTTTTTTTGAAAAACAATTTTATTGGCTTTTACAATGTATATGGGAAAGGGGTAAAATAGGATATAAAGTAAACATTTTAGTGGCTTCCAAGTAGAGAGTGGTGGTCACCTCCGATACTTCGTACAAATTCAATATTAGAAAAAAAAGTAATTGGCAAAAGATACATATATATCACATTTCAAAATACATACATTCAATCATTTGTTTTTTCCTGCCATCCCTTTTCACAGGTTACAGTAATGGTTTCAAAATCCATTCATTTCTGAGAACTGAGTCTCTTTCCTATTGTTTCTTCTTTCTCTTTCCCGCCAAGGCCCTTCCCGTTCCCTCTTCTTCGTCTCCTTAATGTTTCTTAAGAAAGGCCTCTGCCTCTTCTACTGTTTTAACTCTAACTCTGCCCCCCTCCCAGAAAACCAACATTCCTTCAGGCATTAATCATTTGAACCAAATCCCTTTTTTGTACAATTTTTTAGATAAAAGGGAATACTTCCTTCTTATTTCTCTAAAAAATTTTGGGATTTGTTTCAGAATGGTAATGTCCTTGTCTTGATATTTCAAAGCCCCCCCCCCCCCGTTGCGCCTTCAGTATCTTATCCCTTGTGGACCTTCTTAGAAATTTAATATGAACTTCTCTTGGTACATCATTTATTCTAGCATATGCTGAGTTAATTCTATAAACCAGGTCCATATCCCACCAGAGCTGCTCTTTATTTCTTTTAATATAATCTGCTAAAATTGTACTCATTAAATCTTTCAAATCTTCTCCCTCCGTCTCTGGCACATTCTGGAACCTAAGGAAAAAAGGCATTCTTTCAAACTCAATTTTTGACATGCCCACTCATTTCTGTATTTTCCTTCCATATTTCCTTCAACTCTTCTTTCATCTCAACTGTTCCTTCTTCTAATGCATCAATTTTTTGCTTATTGTCCATTGTGCTTCTTTGTGTCTCCAGAAATTCCATTCTTAAGTTTAACAAGTCCTTTCGTATTTCCTGCACTTCCTTCATGATATTCTGAAGCATTTCGTTTGTTGATAAATCTTGGTCGCCTTCTGTAACATTGTAGTAATTTTCCCTTGTAAGCTTGGGCTGGATCGGGTAGAGGCTGGAGCCGAAAAGGACTTTCCAGATGGTGGATTTTTTGAAGCCATTGTTGTAAATTTAAGTTCTTGCAGTAAAAATGGCGTCAGAGAAGCAAGCAGTCAGAGAAGTCCAAGGTATCCGGAAAAAGGAGAAACCAAGTCAAAATTAATACCAAAAGTCCAGAAATTAATTTTATTGTCCAGACCAAGAGGAAAAAAGAAAAGAAAAGAAGATCCACGTATTAGGAAAGGCACCGAAGGCTTCTTGGGAGAGGCTTGAAGTATAAATTTATTGTCCTGTGATCTTAAAACTCTGAAGGAATGCTCCAGTGGTCAAGAGAAAGTTTTCCAGCCGGGAACAAAGAGAAGCCATTTTCCCACCTCACCGCAGCAAGAGAAGTAAAAGTAAAAGTTTTTTTCTGTTGCAAAGAGGCCCGGCTACAATGTTGCAACTGTAACTCCGGGAATAGAAATTTTTTTTCTTTATCTGCTATTTTATTCGGTTGGCATGTTAGTCATCTTTCTCTCTTCTAGAGAGCATTTTCTATTGCTGCCTTTTACGAGGGGGGGATTAAAACTCCCCCCTCTATTCTTCTTTTTAAAAAAGATTGAATGTAAAAAAAAACCCCTCACAATTCACATTTGCCAGTCCAGCTTGTCAGGAGACTTGGTGCGATCCTTCGTCCCCGACATTTCCACCGTCTTCTTAATTTTCTGTGTATTCCAGCTAGCGTTGGTGAGAGGGCTTCCCCCCCCCCGCTTTCTGCCGTCCGATTCCTGGGGCGAAGCAGGAAAAGCGCCCCGCCGACCGCCGTCAGGCTGGGGGCTTCCTGCAGCTGCCCATACGGCAGAGGGTTTACCCAAACCCTCTGTGCCCCCGAGGGGGCCCACCAGAGTAGCAAGCGGCAGACGCGCCTGAAAACGCGTCCGTCGCCTTCGGAAGCCAGAAGTCGAGTCGATATTCAATTCTTATATATATATAATTCTTATATAATTACACACAATTGGAAATCTTGCCTAGTGTAAGCAGAGAAAGACTAGTTTTGAACTTACATGACAAAGCTGACTTAATGAAATAATTGTTCAGTTAAAATAATATATTAACAGCAATTAATGTTGTAGGCAGTGTGATTAGACTGCTGCTTCTGCAATAACCGATACTCAAAAACATGCTGCTTCTGATCTCTGAAGTAGCATTGTCTTTCTCTCCAGATGTGTGTATAATCACCATTCAGTGCCATTCAGTTTGCATCGTTAATATTTGTAGCATTTATTTCCTTGGCTGATCTATCCACAAAGGGAAGAGATATTGTTTTAAATATTAAATCAGATCTTTTTTCTGTCCCACAACTGCACCTTATCAAAACTCATACTAAGTCTCATTATTTGAGAATGAAAAATATTTTTTCTCTCCCTGTAATATGATTAATTATGTATATTATTTATTTCCTTCTCGGTATTAATTTTCTCTCTCCAAAATTAGAACATTCTGAACTGGGTGGGATGGATCAATGTCCTAGGTTGCTATACAAAAGCATTGTTTCTTCTGGTAGTGACTTATGTGTTGATGCACAATATTACAAGTGTGTTGAATCATGAACTTTTGTGAAATCATTACTGTACAAGTAATTTTATATCTGCACCATTGTTTTTGTAGCTTATCTGTCATCTGTATGTTTCTCCAGAATTTTTTCCAATAATTAACCTTTTCTTTTTGGCATAAAACATGTTGCTTTTTATTTCAGTAGAGATCATATTTGGCAGGTTATGAAACTAATTAAATGGGTCTAACCATAATGGCTAGACAGGAAAATTAAAAAAAAAAACCATCCTAAAAGAACAATGGTAAATCACATCCGTACCTTTGCCAAGAAAGCTGTGTGGCGGAACCTTTCCCTCCCCACCATAGTACTGTTGTAGCATTAAGAGGAAGAGTATATTTCACAGGAAATACTTGATTTTTGAATTATATACCTAATTAAGAGACATGTACTCAAAAATCATCTATAGCCTACACATACACATACATATACAGAGGAAGATGGGGAGGAGAGAACTGAGAAAATACAGAAAATCGTAAAATGTTACATCTTGGGTAGTAAAATAATTTAGAATGGAAAGAAAACAGCTATCCTTGACAGCAATACATATGAAAAAGAACCGGGTGAACACAAGCTAAACAAGTGTGATGAAAGTGAAATTTGTGTAGTTAGAAAAAAATATAAAAGTATGTTCCGTGTAGTGAAAAAGGGGAATGAATGTATGTGTAAAAACAAGAGTTCGGAATGAAGACTGAATGGATACTGAATCATGGGGATTGAATGACATACGTTGATGTGATTTAAAGTGTATACAGTAGATTAATGAGGTTCATATTATAAAATAAATGAAGGAAGAGAAAGTGAATTGGGTAAGACATTAACGAACAAATGCAATATATAGCGCAGTGATGGCTAACCTTGTGCCAAAATTGTGCCCATACCTACAATTCAATGTGCCCTGCCTACCTGTGCATACGTGCACAACTCCCATCCTATGTATGCACACGTGACCCCCCTCTTAGCAGCCTCCCTTCCCCACAGCCCTGCTATGCTTGCCTGCCTTCACACAGCCTTACTGGCAGTCCCCCATGCCTGCTTGCCTTCCAAGGTTGGTATCTAGCCTGGTCCAGCCAGTGGATGGGTGGGTGGCCTTGGTGGAGAACCAGTCCCTGCTCTGTGGCTGAGAAGAGCAGTGGTAGTGCTCTGGAAGGGCACCCACTTAACGCTGTTAAGTGAGTTTCACTTCGTTTTACAAGTTGGCCATGACCACCTGGTCACATGACCACCAAGCCCACAGAACCAATAGGGAAAATGTTTGAATTTCACCACTGCTCCAGAGGCTTTCCTGAAGTCGGGAGGGCAAAAAACGGCCCAATGGGCTGAACTTCTGATTGATCCATTGAGCCTGTTTTTTACCCTCCCCAGGCTCTGGAGGTTTTCCTGAAGCCTGGAGATAGTGGGAAATGGCCTAATGGGCCAACCAGAAGTTTGGGAATAGTATATTTAATAGTATTTTATCATCTTTCATGCATTGTACTTTTAGGCAATTAATAAAGTTGAAAGTGCTTTTTAAAACAATTCTAAAATTCACACAATAATAACTAAAATGCCAGGGTAGATACATAGGTGTTTTTTTTTTGCACATTCCTAAAGTGTAGGGAGATCAGTGGGTGCTTTATTTTTGAAAGTGTTTATGTGTCCATGTTGTATTTTGTAGTCTTATGTCTATCAAATATACTGATAGACAGTATATGCTGCTTTTATTGTTTTGGGTGAGCCACCTAGTTATTTTTAAATAAATTGCAAACTAAGAGTTATTACTATACCTAAACAGTACCTCTTTCTAGTTGATGTCAAATAAACACCTCAAGATGTGGTAATGCCAAGAGCCCTCTAATTGAGATTCAAAATAGTAAGGCAGATGTTACTAGAATAAGGCAGTCTCTCGGATATCATGATCTCAATTATTCAAAAGCCAAATCTTAAACCTCACAGGGTGCAGTTGGTTCAACAATAGTGTTACACGGCGGGGATGAAATGCACCCTATAAAGGCAACATTGCTATTACATTTTGTACTCTCTGTACCTTCTGGATCGCATGAAAGGACAACTCCAAATAAAGCACTTTCCAATAATTAAGACGTTCAGTGTCCTGAGATGTCTGTAGCTGGAACACCAATGAAAGCTAAAACACAGTAGAAAAGTACTGTGTATTCAGTCTAAAATAGCATCTAGGCACTAATTGTAATGGAATGACTTTGGGGAATGAGGAGAAGAGATGCTGCCTAGGAAACAATCAGGCGAGAAGGGGAGATGCCCCCAAGGAATGAACAGGGAAAGAAACTTAGGAAGTGACCCCCTCCTAATCGATCCAGCTATTAAAAATGGTGGCAGAAAGTCTGTACTGTCAGACTTGCTACATTTTGTTAATGTAGCCTTAGAATAAAATAGAATACATTAATCTACTCTTATTTCCTGTCTGGTTTAACTGGGAGGGTTGACACTAATCTAGGACGTGTGTAACTTTCCCTATGTCATTGAATGGAAACATATTGTTGTGAGTGTTTTCCCTGGAGTGTTGTGTTTTCTGTCAAATTTGTTTTTAATTACCCTATATAAACCTACATAACATTTTGACTCTATGGCTGACACATAACTCTTTTTTTGTTTTAAAACAAAACTTATTTGTTTTAAATGTACAGCATTTGGAGAAAAGGGAAGTGTTATAATTTCAGAAAAACACATTTCAGAGATTATGGCTTACGCAGGGATCTCCAACCTTTGCAACTTTAAGTCTGAAGGACTTCAGCTCCCAGAATTCTCCAGCCAGCAAAGCTGGCTGTAGAAGTCTGGGAGCTGAAGACCTTCAGACTTAAAGTTGCAAAGGTTGGAGACCCCTGGCTTAAGGTGTTGCAACTATTCACTACTCCTTTTAATGTCTCCTTTTGATAACTGATTTTTATTTGTTTGTTGGGCAGTGGTTCTGCTAACAATTGTATAAGAATCTACTAAAAATGTCACAAGGTAATCACAAATGGTTGGTGTGTATATATATGTGTGTGTGTGTGTGTGTGTGTGTGTGTGTGTGTGTGTTAGTTTTATGAGCTGATCAATAAATCATAAAACTAACACACATATCTAAAATATTATACAACGTAATTCTTGGCTTGCTGTCTGGATGGTCTCTAGCGATGAGCCGATAGGCAGTAAGGGAAACAGTATGTCTCCTCGCTTAATTGGGGCCTAATAATAACAGGTTGTTGTGAAACAATTACATATATATATATATATGTTAGTTTTTTATGAGCTGATCAATAAATTAAATTAGAAGAGACCAGGATAGATCTATTTCGAGCTTATTAGCTCTCATCAGTTGGCCATACCCCTTACTGGGATTCAAGGCGAGGAACCTCACACTTAAGCCAAACCAGTTCCCCTAATCTTGGTTTTAATTACTAGGCAGGGCACTTCAGCACTTCTGGTACAATAGTTGGCAAAACATTAACTACTGAATTGCTCCATAAAAAGGATCTGAAAGAGCTTTATATGTCTAGAACATTTTGACATTTTAACTGTCCTGTTCTGTCCCAGAATGCTGAAAGTGCAGTGTGTACCATGTCATAATGAAATGTTTCCTCTGGATTTTGTCTTTAAGCATAATAAAACTCTGTATAGATCTTAAGGATTTGCATGTAGATAAAAATGTTTGAACATTTAACCCAAAAACCATAAAAATATTAAGTAGTTACATTCAATTTGCACACCCAAGAGATACAGTGTTTGATTTGATAATTACCCAAGCCTGTTACCGATATGTTCTTACAAAATCATCAATCAATAGCAGAATTTTACTCCTTTTCTTTAACTAGCTGTTAAAGAAACGGAGTAAAATTCTGCTATTGATTGATGAAAAAAACTTTTCTTTTGTGGGGGGGGGGGAGCTTTAAACCAAGTTTTAAAACAAAATTATGGTTCAGGTATTGAATATTTTGGACTCTGATACTCTTGCATTTATTTTAGAGATATCTAAGAAATAAATATCTTTCAAGTGAAGAAAATCTGTTTATTATCTGTCAGAAAGAAAATGTCATTTCTGTTTACTTCAGCATCACTTCTTCCATCTCGCTGGCCTGGCCTAATCCACACCATCAAGCTATAGACTGAAGTTTAAATTGTTTTAATTCGGATTTTAAGGGTAAAGTTTTAGGATTTTAAGGTTTTAGGATTTTTTAGCACAGGGTTTTGGGATTTAATCTATTTTTAGTATTATTTATTGTCATGTTTGTGCTTTTTTCTATTTTAACTTCCTGTGCACTGCCCCAAGTCCCTTTGGGGAGAGTGGTGTGGTTTATAAATTTAATAAATGAATGAAATGAAATGAAATGAAAGTCGCACTGCACTGAAAAGGTTTTTTTAGAAGTTGAATTGCATTTTAGTTTCTTTTCCTAAATGGGAACAAATATAACATTTAAAGGTCAGGCATCTCTCAGTTCAGCTGCAGAAAGTATTGTATTTTAAGTCTTCTCGGGATTTCTGTCTATGTTGAAATTCCTGATAACTTGTACGTGTGTCCATCCCCCCTCCCCCCAATTTAAAACCTTATAAGTGTATTGCTCCAAGAAATAGACCTATTTCATATATAGAAATATTTTAATTTTATTTCATATATAATCCACTATTTTTTATAAATAATTCAAGGCAGTGAACATGCCTAATATTTATTCTTAGCTTATTTTCCCTACTTTCCTCCCTAGATTTCTTCTGCTATGATCAGTTCATGCATTTATTTAAAATATTCTACTTTAAAAGTGATATTGCCCATTTACTATTGCATATTTATTATTAATGAGGATAAGAAATAAAAATGTTGATGTTATGTTTCTGTTTCATTTTCAGCTGAACCTCTACCTTTAATGGATCTGTGTCGAAGATCAATTCGCTTTGCTCTGGGACGAGAACGCCTGCATGATATAGAAAGTCTACCTTTGCCTCAGTCTTTGAAAAATTATTTACAATATCAGTAATATGATTCTAGAGTTCTAAATGGTAGAAATTGTTTACATCAGAACCTAAATCTTCATGGTGGATATTTTGAGTGTTATTTAATTATTTTTTACATTTTTTAAAAATAAACTATAGCAGAAGATTATGGAGACTACTAAGAAATGTGAAAATGTTGAATTGATTTAGTTCTTTCAGTAGAATAATTGTTGCCTATACTGTTACACAGCCTCATTATGCAGAATCCAAAGCTTGTTTTCACAGGTAAGAGCCAAATGTGATATGTGTGTTAGGTTAGACCTAATGTTGGATGTGTGCCTGATGTGCAAGAGATGCAAATACAACTCCCCAAACCAGTGTTTATGAAAGAAGAATATTATTTTATATAGGTCAGAGTATCAGCATGTGAAAGAAACCCTGTTTGATGGTTTTCAAAATTCTGGAACTTAATATGCCAAATAATTAAGGTTATTACAATATCAATTATAATGCAAAATTCCTTACTCGTGGAATCTGTTTATTCTCATTTTGGAAGGAAAATGTTCCAGGAACACATCACATCTAGTGTGCACCATAGGAAGACATCGGTGATCTTTGTGCACATGGAACATAGAAGCCTCATTGGTACTGCAAGATTGTGGCCTCTTACATTTAGGTGCTCAAATTTTTCAGAAAATAATTTTCTTTGTATAATGTACCACCTGCCATATTTTAACTTACTTTATTGCACAATAATAGTCAATTTTGTTTTCCAAAGCCACTCAGCTCAATCTACAAATTAGTTAAGTTAGTTGACTTTCTTAAATTGTTTTTTATTTTATTTCCTTAGTAGAATGAAATTTGGTCAAATTAGTCTTTTCCAGCTTAACCAGTTTTGGTTCAGGTATTCTGGCTCAGACCTATATTAATTTGTAAAATATCATGCTGCCTTTTTATTCGTGACCACATGATTATTATTATTATTTACTTTTTGAGTTCCAAATACCAGTTTTCCTGTAATGTGCCTATGGCATAAGAGGGCTTGAATTAACCCAGTCCATGAACACATTGAGAAATTCCAGAGCTCAAAAGCTAGTCGAACCCTCTGCCAGAATTGTGTGCCAGCTTCCCATGTGAATATCCAAGGCCTTGATGAGTGTTCCACATGTTCAGATGACCCTATGCTTTTACTCATACATTTGTGCATATATTTATGTGAATACCTCATTCTCTGAAATTGTTATCTCTTTCTAACCAAGCCAAATTGGCAAAACACATGTTACCATGGCATCACAGACAAGTACATAAAGGGCAGGATATACACTGCAACATATTTTACTGTTTGCCATTTCCCTCCTGCAGACCCCATGCACTCTACCAGACATCCCTCAGAAAGGCAACACATAGTTCCAGAAACAGGAAAGCATAGCCTATAAATGTCTTATTTTAAAACTTGCAAGGGACAATAATATGTAACTTTATACAGTTTTGTTTATTTTGTCACACGTTAAGTATTACATTTTGAATTTCTCTCTCCAGAATAAAGTGGGGTTTTTTTTAATTCTTACATCTTTTTCTCCTTTGCTTAGAATGTGTGTTCGTTCATTTGTCAGGATCGACTTATTTTTAAGGGAACTGCTTTTGTTTGTAATTTTTTTTTCTGCTTACATTCACATTTCTTTGCCTGATCATGATCTAGTTTTTAACTGGAAGTTGTTGTAATGGCAGGATATCAAATGTTGATTGAGCTGCCTTCAGCACATTTTAATGTGAATTCACCGAAGAATGAAGATATTTCTAATAAACTCTACTGTCCAAATGACTACTGGTGTATTATGTTTCCTTTCTTCCCTAGTCTACATTACTTGCATGCATATTATAATAAACCACTTAGCAATTCATTTTTTCTCTACCTGAGCATTTTTGTTACAATATCTTTCATACCGATGCTTTCCCATGGGAGAGAAATGAATAGAACTATAAAAAAAGCTGATTTACAGAAAGAAAATAGATTACAAAACATCTATGGCATAAAGTCCTCTACTTCAGTTTTAAAGTTTATTTATTAGTAATGTCTGTCTGCTCCCTTTGTTTAATTTTGGCTTCATCCTGTTTTCATTGGCAGCATTCTCTGTGTCAACCACCCACTTCTAATACCCTTCATGATACAGGTTGCGCTACATTAGAAGAATAGAGTTTACTGACAGTTGAAAGTCTATGATTTTTATTTTCATGTCAGTTTGCCAATTTAAAAAAGATGTTCAAACCTTATGTTTTCTCACGGGCAGGAAACCTTGAAGTTTTTTACTTACAATTTTTCTTTGTTTTCTTATACTAAGAGAAACAATGGTTATACAGTTCTGGATATTTTTTGATCTGAGAATTGGATTGCATAATTTAGAAATTAAGACATTGAAGGTTATGTGAAAACTCTAAATGAAATGAAATTTATTTCTCCAATATCTTAATTGATGCTATCATTCACCGATGTTTTTTGAATGTCAGGTTTTGTTTGCTGTACTGCAATCTTCTTTTAGCAGATGGAGCTTTTTTTTAATCTTGTCACAGAACAAACTTTACTTTCAGCTAATAGTAACAGAATAATATGACCCAGGGTTATTCTAATTCTTACAGTTCTGCATTTAGCAAAACAATTCATTATGTTTCAATTTTTTATTTCAATTGCATTTAGCTCTCTGTTGAGAAAAATTATAAAAAAATTATACAATATGAGTATTCCCAATCTTATTTATAACTTGGAATGAATGTTGCTGATAACCACATTTTTTTGTTAAATTTCTTTGCTTTGGGGCTATTTTAGACAGCTTAAAATATTAAAAAGAAAGAACATGAAAGGGTAAACAGAATAAAAGTAAAATAATAGAATCATAAAATAAACAATGAAAAAAATAATACCTCAATAAAAGATAAAGATACCCCGTGCACATAGTCATTCCCAACTCTAGGGGGCAGTGCTCATCTCCATTTCAAAGCTGAAGAGCCAGCGCTGTTCAAAGACATCTCCGTGGTCATGTGCCTGGCATGACTAAATGCCAAAGGTGCACAGAAAGAACACTGTTACCTTCCCACCAAAGGTGGTTCCTATTTTTCTACTTGCATTTTTATATGCTTTCAAACTGCTAGGTTGGCAGAAGCTAGGACAAGTAACAGGAACTCACTCTGTTATACGGCACTAGAGATTCGAACTGCTGACCTTTCTGATCAACAAGCTCAGTGTCTTAGCCACTGAGCCACCTACAATATGACAAACAAAAAGATGGATGCATAGAGAGCAGAAAGCAAGAAGTGAGACATCTTCGATCAATCCAGTAGCCACCTCCAGTATGAAACTTCTCCATTCTGCCCCTAGACTAACCAGCAGAGCCAGGTCTTCAGACCCTCGTGGGAGGATAGGATGGCGGAGGCTAATCCTACCAAAGAGGTTAAGATGTACTGGAGGATCAGCACTGGAGTAGAAAAGGCACTTCTGGATCTTGATAGTCAAGAGTTTTTTGACTGACAGGATCCAAAGTAGACGTTCTCTGCCAACATGAATCGGATAGACTCTTTCTAGCAGGACAAGGCAGTTCAGGTAATCTGGACCTATGGCATTAAAGGCTTTAAAGGCCATAACATGTTATGTCTATAAAACATTTGGTGAAGTTCGCAAAGCAGAGATGTAATATGGGTCATCCTAGGGGTCCAAAGACTGCTCTTACTGCTGCTCTTTTCACCAACTAAAGCTTATGAATGGACTTCAAGGATAGGTCCATGAGAAGAGCATTGCAGTAGTTCAGGTGACAAATAAACGAGGGTTTGAGTAACTAGGCACAGGAAGGCATGATCCAGGAAAGGTCACAAGTGATGCACAAAGAGAAGTTCTGGTCACACCTGCCACCTCTTCAAGCAGGAGACATGAGTCCAGGAGAACTCCTAAATTGCAAACTGGGTGTGAATGGTGCAACTCCATCCAGAACTAAGGATGAGAAACATTCATATCCAAAGCGACTCATTCTTGCCAGAGTTCAGTTTAAGTCTGTGGTTCCTTCATCCAGATCCCTTGCAGCTTCCAGGAATCATGAGAGGGCGAGACATCATCACTTGGGTCTACGTGCCTGATCACAACCAGAAAACAATAATGGAAGGCATTGGAATGTGAGGGTGGTTTGGGAGGGAAACTCTGGATTCTAAGTGTGCCATCTGGAAATATGAGACAGTTCCACCCCAAGGTTAACAACTCTGAGAATGTCCGAGGCAAAGAGATTGTTCTCAGAACAACCCAGGTATAATGGGAATAAAGGACCATGAGAAAAGCAAGGGGAGGGAGGTGAATTTATCTTATGTTTTCACACATTTAAATGTTAGAACTGCTTTTTCACTTCTGTACGCACATGGCTTTTCAGTAAAATACAGTGGTACCTCGCTTCACGAACGCCTCTCTTCACGACCAATTCGGAGCACGACCAGAAATTTTCCAAAAAATGTGCTCCGCTGCACGAACTCCGCCTCGCTGCACGAACTCTGCGTGGCGGCCGCTCCATTGAGGGCGCAGGCGAATTGTGAGTTCGCACTGCTTCTCGGGACTGGCAGCCGCGGGCGGTGTGTGTGTGGACTGGCAGTCCCTGCTTGTCGGGACTGGCAGCCGCGGGCGGTGTGTGTGTGGACTGGCAGTCCCTGCTTCTCGGGACTGGCACCCGCGCGCGGTGTGTGTGTGGACTGGCAGTCCCTGCTTCTCGGGACTGGCAGCCGCGCGCGGTGTATGTGTGGACTGGCAGTCCCTGCTTCTCGGGACTGGCAGCCGCGCGCGGTGTGTGTGTGGACTGGCAGTCCCTGCTTCTCGGGACTGGCAGCCGCGCGCGGTGTGTGTGTGGACTGGCAGTCCCTGCTTCTCGGGACTGGCAGCCGCGCGCGGTGTGTGTGTGGACTGGCAGTCCCTGCTTCTCGGGACTGGCAGCCGCGCGCGGTGTGTGTGTGGACTGGCAGTCCCTGCTTCTCGGGACTGGCAGCCGCGCGCGGTGTGTGTGTGGACTGGCAGTCCCTGCTTCTCGGGACTGGCAGCCGCGCGCGGTGTGTGTGTGGACGCAGGGGGGAAGGAACTGCCTTCCCGGCCGGGCTCCGCAGCCAAGCTCCGCAGCTTTCGCCCATCTCTTCTCGGGACTGGCAGCCGCGCGCGGTGTGTGTGTGGACTGGCAGTCCCTGCTTCTTGGGACTGGCAGCCGCGGGCGGTGTGTGTGTGGACCGGCAGTCCCTGCTTCTCGGGACTGGCAGCCGCGCGCGGTGTGTGTGTGGACTGGCAGTCCCTGCTTCTCGGGACTGGCAGCCGCGGGCGGTGTGTGTGTGGACTGGCAGTCCCTGCTTCTCGGGACTGGCAGCCGCGCGCGGTGTGTGTGTGGACTGGCAGTCCCTGCTTCTCGGGACTGGCAGCCGCGCGCGGTGTGTGTGTGGACTGGCAGTCCCTGCTTCTCGGGACTGGCAGCCGCGCGCGGTGTGTGTGTGGACTGGCAGTCCCTGCTTCTCGGGACTGGCAGCCGCGCGCGGTGTGTGTGTGGACTGGCAGTCCCTGCTTCTCGGGACTGGCTGCCGCGCGCGGTGTGTGTGTGGACTGGCAGTCCCTGCTTCTCGGGACTGGCAGCCGCGCGCGGTGTGTGTGTGGACTGGCAGTCCCTGCTTCTCGGGACTGGCAGCCGCGCGCGGTGTGTGTGTGGACTGGCAGTCCCTGCTTCTCGGGACTGGCAGCCGCGCGCGGTGTGTGTGTGGACTGGCAGTCCCTGCTTCTCGGGACTGGCAGCCGCGCGCGGTGTGTGTGTGGACTGGCAGTCCCTGCTTCTCGGGACTGGCAGCCGCGCGCGGTGTGTGTGTGGACTGGCAGTCCCTGCTTCTCGGGACTGGCTGCCGCGCGCGGTGTGTGTGTGGACTGGCAGTCCCTGCTTCTCGGGACTGGCAGCCGCGCGCGGTGTGTGTGTGGACTGGCAGTCCCTGCTTCTCGGGACTGGCAGCCGCGCGCGGTGTGTGTGTGGACTGGCAGTCCCTGCTTCTCGGGACTGGCAGCCGCGCGCGGTGTGTGTGTGGACTGGCAGTCCCTGCTTCTCGGGACTGGCAGCCGCGCGCGGTGTGTGTGTGGACTGGCAGTCCCTGCTTCTCGGGACTGGCAGCCGCGCGCGGTGTGTGTGTGGACGCAGGGGGGAAGGAACTGCCTTCCCGGCCGGGCTCCGCGACCGAGCTCCGCAGCTTTCGCCCGTCTCTTCTCGGGACTGGCAGCCGCGCGCGGTGTGTGTGTGGACTGGCAGTCCCTGCTTCTCGGGACTGGCAGCCGCGCGCGGTGTGTGTGTGGACTGGCAGTCCCTGCTTCTCGGGACTGGCAGCCGCGCGCGGTGTGTGTGTGGACTGGCAGTCCCTGCTTCTCGGGACTGGCAGCCGCGCGCGGTGTGTGTGTGGACTGGCAGTCCCTGCTTCTCGGGACTGGCAGCCGCGCGCAGTGTGTGTGTGGACTGGCAGTCCCTGCTTCTCGGGACTGGCAGCCACGGGCGGTGTGTGTGTGGACTGGCAGTCCCTGCTTCTTGGGACTGGCAGCCGCGCGCGGTGTGTGTGTGGACTGGCAGTCCCTGCTTCTCGGGACTGGCAGCCGCGCGCGGTGTGTGTGTGGACTGGCAGTCCCTGCTTCTCGGGACTGGCAGCCGCGCGCGGTGTGTGTGTGGACTGGCAGTCCCTGCTTCTCGGGACTGGCAGCCGCGTGCGGTGTGTGTGTGGACGCAGGGGGGAAGGAACTGCCTTCCCGGCCGGGCTCCGCAGCCGAGCTCCGCAGCTTTCGCCCGTCTCTTCTCGGGACTGGCAGCCGCGCGCGGTGTGTGTGTGGACTGGCAGTCCCTGCTTCTTGGGACTGGCAGCCGCGGGCGGTGTGTGTGTGGACTGGCAGTCCCTGCTTCTCGGGACTGGCAGCCGCGCGCGGTGTGTGTGTGGACTGGCAGTCCCTGCTTCTCGGGACTGGCAGCCACGGGCGGTGTGTGTGTGGACTGGCAGTCCCTGCTTCTTGGGACTGGCAGCCGCGCGCGGTGTGTGTGTGGACTGGCAGTCCCTGCTTCTCGGGACTGGCAGCCGCGGGCGGTGTGTGTGTGGACTGGCAGTCCCTGCTTCTCGGGACTGGCAGCCGCGCGCGGTGTGTGTGTGGACTGGCAGTCCCTGCTTCTCGGGACTGGCAGCCGCGCGCGGTGTGTGTGTGGACGCAGGGGGGAAGGAACTGCCTTCCCGGCCGGGCTCCGCAGCCAAGCTCCGCAGCTTTCGCCCGTCTCTTTCTGGGCTCGGCGCTCCTGCTTCTCGGGACTGGCAGCCACGCGCGGTGTTTGTGTGGACGCAGGGGGGAAGGAGCTGCCTTCCCGGCCGGGCTCCGCAGCCGGGCTCCGCAGCTTTCGCCCATCTCTTTCCGGGCTCGGCGCTCCTGCTTCTCGGGATGCTTCCCAAAGCCAGCAGCCCCGGGGCCAGCCACTCCGTTTCTCCGTCTTATTCATCGGTCGCCTCTCGGGGTCCGGACCCGCCGCCGCCGCCGCGCCCCCGCCGGCGGGCTGGTGAGGGTGGAACGGCGGGGAGCTGATGTTGTCTGATGTTAGACAGACAAATGGCTGTCTAACATCTTTTTAAAGACTTCCAGGGTTGGGGCATTCACAACTGCTGGAGGCAAGCTGTTCCAGAGGTTAATGGGTCTTACTGTCAGGAAATTTCTCCTTAATTCTAAGTTGCTTCTCTCCTTGGTTAGTTTCCACCCATTGCTTCTTGTCCTGCCCCAGGTGCCTTGGAGAAAAGTTTGACTCCCTCTTCTTTGTGGCACCCTCTGAGATATCGGAACACTGCTATCATGTCTCCCCTGGTCCTTCTCTTCATCAAACTAGACATACCCAGCTCCTGCAGCCGTTCTTCATATGTCTTAGTCTCCAGTCCTCTAATCATCTTGGTTGCTCTTCTCTGCACTCTTTCCAGAGTCTCCACGTCTTTTCTACATCGTGGCGACCAAAACTGTATGCAGTATTCCAAGTGTGGCCTTACCAAGGCACTATATAGTGGCATTAACACTTCACGTGATCTAGATTCTGTCCCTCTGTTGATGCAGCCTAGAACTGTGTTGGCTTTTTTGGCAGCTGCTGCACACTGCTGGCTCATATTTAAATGGTTGTCCACTAGGATTCCAAGATCCCTCTCACAGTTGCTACTATTGAGCAAGGTACCACCTATACTGTACTTGTGCATTTGGTTTTTCTTGCCTATATGTAGGACCTTACTTTTTTCACAATTGAATTTCATTTTATTAGACAGTGCCCAATGTTCAAGTTTGTCTAGATCCTTCTGTATCTTAAGCCTATCTTCTGGAGTGTTGGCTATTCCTGCCAGCTTGGTGTCGTCTGCGAATTTGATGAGTTCCCCATTTATCCCCTCATCCAAATCGTTGATGAAGATGTTAAAAAGTACTGGGCCTAAAACAGAGCCTTGGGGGACTCCACTGCATACTTCCTTCCATGTTAGCAAGAATACATTTTCTTGTCCTGCTTTTATGGGGAAAAAAAACCTAGATTAAACAGATAATGCAGAAATTAGCCAGAAAAAAGGCTGTTAGGATGAATGAATGTACTTCTTTGTGTAGAACCTGCTTCCAATCAAAGCCAACCTATAATGTTTAATAAAAGCAAAGCTCAATGATACTGATACAACTAAAATAAAAAAGTTTATAATTTTACATGCATAAGTAAAATAATTAGTCAATATTAACTTGGAAAAGTAGACTAAACATAAAGTTACTAGGACAGAAATGGTAATGTAGTAAACAACAACATTCAAGTTATTAAAACCAGCAAAGGAAACAGATGCAACTATATAAAAAGGAAAAGAGAAAACAAACGAGACAGAATTTTAATAAAGAAACAGCTCTTATGCATAGTACAATTATCTGTTAACTTTCATTTATTTAAACGTTAATATATTCACTCTAGTTACTTTTCTGTGACTGCTGCTTTTCTATTCATGAATTATGAAACGTTTTATGATCTACTAATTCACAAATGGCATCATTTAATAATCTTTAAAAATATCTGTTAAAAAAATTTGCACTCTGGGCCTGGTATCAGTGTAGATTGGGATGTCAAACTCAAGACCAGGGGAATGGATCCCTCCTGCAGGGTGTTTAGATCTGACCCAAGGGGTTGCCCTGAAGACAGTAAAGGACCAGCCTGTGATGTCTTCCAGAGAAAATGTAGCATGTGAAGACCACGGACAGCCCTCCCAAGCTTCGTTTTTGCTGGTAGAGGGTTGCAGGAGGCTGTCGCAGCCAAAAATTGAGTTCGGGAGCCTGTTTTCATTGGCAGAGTTTTCAGGCCACCACAGGCGTCCCAAACACCAGTGACATCGAGCTGCCCATGCCCACCCTGGCTATGCCCACGCCAGCCCATTGAGGTCAAACACAAACCTGATGTGGCCCTCAATGAAATCAAGTTTGCCACTCCTGATATAGATGCTTATGTTTTGCCATTGCAAAATAATCATATCCTTTACCATTCACAAGAAAAGGAAGAGTGAACAATTTGTAACAATGTCCATGCTGTCTAGAAGTTTTTTTTTAAAAATGTATTGTGGTCCTCCAAAGTTTGCTTACCACTATTTCGGCTTAAAAAAGAATTGGTGTCTATATTTATAACCTTCACAAAGTATTAAATAGCTTTATAATGTAGAATGAAATTTCATACTAGCGTTACATATCATGTTTCCAGTTTTAGTTATTCTATTCTTTTAGTTATTTAATAGAGGCCTATTGAACAGAAAATTGAATATTCAATAGACGTGGTGGATAGGTAGCTAAGACGCTGAGCTGTGCAATCAGAAAGATCGGCAGTTCGGCGGTTCGAATCCCTAGCACCACTTAACTGAGTGAGCCCCCATTTCATGTCCCAATTTTTGCCAACCTAGCAGTTCAAAAGCATGTAAAAAATGTAAGGAGAAAAATAGAAACCACCTTTGGTGGGAACATAACAGCATTCCGGGTGCCTTCAGCATTTAGTCATGTCAGCCACATGACTATGGAGATGTCTTCGGACAGCAGTCACTCTTCGGCTTTGAAACGGAGATGAGCATTGGCCTCTAGAGTTGGGAACAACTAGCATATATGTGCAAGGGGAGCCTTTACTTGTACCTTAGAGGCCTATCAATTTCTCTTTCCTTCTAGAAGCTATACTATATTTACAAGAGCAATTTGTTTAACGTGAAAAGCTCTCATTGGACATATAAATTAACAGACTATTAGCATTTCTAACAGGCTTAAATAATTACCCTAATGTGCTTGATGTTTTTTAAAAAATTACCTTTATATGTCTATGTGAAAAATTGTAATAGAAGCTGTCCTAGGATCAGCATCTGCTCCATATTTTGATAGATCAGACAGTTTCTATCTCAAAAGGACAAAAGAAATGTGGGACAATATGATGTATAAAGTAGAAAACAATAATTCCTGTGTCAGGTTTCATCTGAAATTCATATTCTTTGAAGGAATGCAAAGCGTACATTGAGGTGAGGGGATACAACAGATACATAGATACATAAAAAATGGCTTTAATCTGTTCCAGAATTCACCTGACAAATTAAAATATGGCTGAGCGAAATTACTAATACTTTAAAGTCATTGTTTGGGACATAACTAGTCATTTTGTAATTGTTCCACAACATCCTGTTAAGAGACCCCAATTAAGGGAGGAGACATACTGTTTCCTTTCCTGTCTTTCGGCTCATCACCAGAGACCATCTAGACAGCAAGCCAAGAGTTCCGTTGTGTAATTTTTTTAGATATGTCTGTTAGTTTTATGAGCTGATCAATAAATACATTAGAGAGAACAGGCTTGACTGAATTGCTAGAGGCCCTGCCTGATATGCAATACAGCCCCGGTTCGATGTATGTATGTATGTATGTATGTATTTATGTATGTATACATACATACATACATACATACATACATACATACATACATACATACATACATAATTTATTGATCAGCTCATAAAACTAACACACACACACACACACACACACACACACATATATATGTTAGATTTTTAAGGGCTGAAAATAAAGAAACCAGGATGGATCCATTTCAGGCTTATTAGCCTTCTTCAGCTGGCCATACTCCTTCTACTGGGATTTGAACTGGTGCTTTCCAGCATATGAGGCAAGCCTTTCTATGCCTTGAGCTATCCGGTATCCCTGATACATCAGCCAATTTACAGGACTTATTAATGAGAGAATATTTTCACAGCTCCTGTTCAAGGGTCCCTTTAAGGGGAGGAGACTTAACGTCATCCCTCTCTGCCCTTCGACTCAACCTAGAGATTATATCTAAAAAAATAATTTCATATCTAAAAAAAAAATTTCACACAGCAGCAAACTAATTGGTTCTCTGTCTGGATGATCTCTAGGTTGAGTCGAAGGGCAGAGAGGGATGACATTATGTCTCCTCCCCTTAAAGGGACCCTTGAACAGGAGCTGTGAATATATATATATATATATATGCTTTCGTAGATTTTCACGGGTGTAGGTATGCTGGTGTTGCCATCCTCGGGTGTTTTCCCGTGTATATAGCATGGAATTTTTTTTTTGCAACATTTCGACAAGATCTCACTTGTCATCCAGACCGAAGCCTGAGGATGACATGTGAGATCTTGTCAAAACGTTGCAAAAAAAATTCCATACTATATACACGGGAAAACACCCGAGGATGGCAACACCATCATATATATGTGTGTGTGTGTGTGTGTAATTGTTTCACAACAACCTGTTATTATTAGGCCCCAATTAAGGGAGGAGACATACTGTTTCCCTTACTGCCTATCGGCTCATCACTAGAGACCATCCAGACAGCAAGCCAAGAATTACGTTGTATAATATTTTAGATATGTGTGTTAGTTTTATGAGCTGTGTGTGTGTGTGTTACGTTTTTGAGCTGATCAATACAGCCTCGGTTTGAATCCCAGTAAGGGTATGGCTAGCTGATAAGAGCTAAAAAGCTCAAAATAGATCTATCCTAGTCTCCCTGACTTGTTTATTTATTGATCAGCTCAAAAACGTAACACACATATAAAAAAAATTACATAACGGAATTCATGGCTTTCTGTCTAGATGGTCTCTGGTGATGAGCCGAAAGGCAGAAAAGGAAACAGTATGTCTCCTCCCTTAATTGGAGCCCTAACAGGGTGTTGTGGAAACAATTATATATATATATATATAATTGTTTCCACAACACCCTGTTAAGGCCCCAATTAAGGGAGGAAGCACACTGCTTTTCCTTTTCTGCCTTTCGGCTCATTACCAGAGACCATCTAGACAGAAAGCCAAGAATTCCGTTGGTAATTTTTTAATAAGTGTGTTACATTTTTGAGCTGATCAATAAATAAGTCGGGAAGAATCCCAGTAAGGGAATGGCTAGCTGATGAGAGCTAATAAGCTCGAAATAGATCTATCCTAGTCTCCCCGACTTATTTATTGATCAGCTCAAAAACGTAACACACACACACACACATATACACATATATATGTATATATATATATATATAAAATAAAGTTACTATCTATATTGAATAATTTTCTTGAATAGCAAATATAACTTAGCCCCCCTCCTTCCAAAATATATTGCCAAAAGAGATCAATCAAATTTTAGGTATGTGCATAATTTTTAACTTGATCCAGCAAACTGCACATTTAAGGATTGGAGCAGTTTCCTAACTATTCACATGTGTTCTATGCTGTACATTTTAGATAAATCTTTTAAAGAGGGAGAGTCAAACAAAGGCAAGTTACAGCAAAGTGCAATGCCAAGATCTCACAGATCAGGTCACAAAAGTCCAAATCGAAATCCAGCCACTGAGACAATCCCTTTACTGCCAAATCTTTATTGCTTTCCCCTTTTATAGTGTACCTCACACTATGGAGCATAAATATCTGTAATGTTTTGCTTGCACAGAGCAAGAAATGATTTATTCTACCATCAGTGAGAATGCAAAGGTGGGCCTGGCTGGTTTAAATAACCTGCAGCTATGCAGGAGATGTGGCAAACCTTAAATAAGCTTCTTTGCGTGTTTTCCTTTAGTAGCTGCGCATGGTTCCTACCCCACAACTTCCTAGGAAGGGAAAGTTTTGCTTATCTCCAGTTTATACCTGACTCAGAATTCCAAATTTATGTTAACTTTAATGCTTGTCTCATTAAAAATAATATAGCCTTTTAGCAAGATGTACCATTCTTCACACACACACACACCCCAAAATGAAGCTGGATAATTGACAAGCAGTTATTGAATCAGAGAAATGAATTGTCTTATCACATGGAAGATGCTAAAGATGGACAGGAAGGAAGAATAATTAGAGCTGTGGAGCCATCTAGCTTTTAAATCCCTTTCATTCCTGGAATTTTTAAGGGGCTATTAGCTCCCAATATTTAAGTTTTCAGTCATGTGAATAGTAGGAAAGGAAAAGGAAAGAAATCCCTTCACATCAAGCAGCAAAATGTTTCTGACTCACCCTCAATAGCAGGATTCAATTCTACTTCACAAGCAGCTTTTGAAAGTCACCAGTTTCAAAAAAGCTGTCCTTGGTCAAACCTCTTTCCAAGGTGATGCACAACTAACTGTGTAGTTCTGTGAAATGTGTTATTACCAATATTGGTACAATATTGTCTCTGTTGTTTTTGAAGAGCAAGAAGTGAAAAAACTATGTAAAAGAAAGCGAGAAATTGCCCTTTCCATTCACAAAGATAAGCAACTAAACATAGAAAACTATTTCTATTGTCAAAAAAAAAAAAAAAGGCAAGATCATCTTGGACTGAGCCAATGAAATGGTCAATGTGTGAGTAGAATAAATAGTAAATTTAAGTAAGGTCTATTTTGCTTGGCCTCAATACTATTGAACAAAAGGCTACACTCTTCTCAAATTGTGTATACTTACTTTTAAGCATCCATGTTTATTTTTTCTCTTTGTTTGGATCAGCCATTATTAATAGTCTATATCAGTGATGGCTAACCTTTTTGAGGAGGGAACACGGGGGGGAGAGTGGGGGGGTGTTGTGTGTGCAAGTGCCCACACCATAATTCTATGCGTCCTTCCCCTGCACATGCGTGCAACCCATTTTTCTCCCTCTGGAGGCTTTCAGGAGGTTTCCCTGAAGCCTCTGGAGGGCGAAAAACAGCCGAAAATCAAGGCCGAAACCAGCTGGATAGCACATACATGCGCACTGGAGCTGATAGGGCAACACCTTGCGTGCCCTCAGAAATGGCTTCATGTGCCACCTGTGGCTTGGTTGCCATAGGTTCACAATCACAGATCTATAAGATTTATTTTTAATGTGGTTGTTTTCTTTTGCAACATTCTTTTGCCCTAACCATTTCTTTTTAGTGGTAAACTGAGATAATTTTAAAGCACACTAACAGAGTAACAGAGTTGGAAGAGACCTTAATTTGTATAATGATTTCCATTTAAAGATAAATATCATAAACGTAGCCAGTAGTCCTTAAAGATATTTTTTTCATTATTAACTTGGAAAATCAGAAGGAGAAAAGGAGATATATTGGGCTATTTGTGTATTGCTGACATTTCTTGTCTATAAGGGTCTGCTCATTATTCTGAAAAGTAACAGAAGAAAAGCTCCCAGGGAATATACAAACCAGAAAATGAAATGGAAGGAGGCATTTAGCTTCTATTCCTAGACTCATCAGCTGTGTTTTGGCAGCTTCATTTACCAGCAGTATCTTATCAAAGGTTCACTTTTATGAAACGAGTGCATAATTCTTCACACTGGAAGAATATAGCTTTAGTGAATTCAGGGTAACTCATGCATAAAATGGCACTACTACTTGTTGCCCTTGTGTAAAACATACAAACAAATTATTTAGGAATGTAAATTAGGACGATGATATGGTATGCTACAGTATGATAAATTCCATACCATATGGTAAATTCAATAGGATGTTTGTAGTGAACTATTACCCAAGTGGGAAAGATTGTACATACTTAGTAATTATTATGTAATTAAAAGATTCTGCTTAAAAGCAAGAAACTCATAATCTTCTGCATGCATTATTATCACATCACAAATACAATTGGAAATAGGACCAAGTATAGGGTATGAAATGCATTGATCTACTACTGGTAATCCCATGCTGTGGAAATGCTCCTGGTGAGATACACAAAAGCCATATAAGAATGGCCGTTCCGGTTCCGGCTCCAGCGGCGACGGGCGAACTTAGGGTTCGCTCGCCGCTTTGATCCTTTTCCTGCCCCCCCACGGGGGCGAGAAGCCCCTTGTTTGGGGCTTCTCCCGTAAAGCCGGCTCGACAGGGAAGCCCCCCCCCGCGGCAGTGGGGAGAGCGACCCTGCTCCTCGCCTTAGGTGGAAGAGGACATGCTGCGGGGGGTTTTCCCTTCGCCAAAGGTTGGCGGCACCATTTAATTCTATGAAGAGAGAAGATCGGAAGAGTCGGGAGGCTTTTCGGGACCTCAGCTGCGAGCGGAGAGTGAGCGTTTAAAACTTTTCTTTTTGTGTACTGTCAGCCGGGCTGAAAGGGACTGGAGGGGGGCGTTTGTTCCTAAAAACCCCCCCTTGGACTAAAAGCGGCACTCGGAAATGCCTCGTTGCGAGGAATCGGAAACTTTAAATCTGGATGGTCTCTAACAAGGGAAAGTACTTTGTGGCTTGTTTGCAATTATGTCTCGAGGTCTGGCTGAAACAGTTTCTTTTTTGCTTTTTAACCGCTTTCTCCCTCGGGCTCTGAGTTTGGGCGGAAAATGGCTTCTCTTTGTCCCCGACTGACTATGACCTATGGAAAATTACCAGTGTCTCTTTGCGATTTGGACTTCCTCTAATTATTGATGAAGAATTTTCTTTTTTTGGATTTGTGTTTTCCTTTCTGGATTGCCATAGATTTCCAACCTATGGAGTTGGAAAAGTGTTTCTCTGTTGGCTTCTGAATTTTGCAGCTGTACAACTTTGAGAACTTTGGACTCCTGATCTGCCTTACCAGCCCCACCCTAAAAACGCCATTTTACTGGCACGGATTTTAACAGCTAAACATGGCACAAGAAGCAACGCTCGCAAGCCTTGAACAAAGAATGACTGCCCTTGAAACTGTTATACAAAATTTGGTATCAGAAATTAAGGCTCAGAGGGCAGAAAATGTCAACTTTAAAAAGGAACTATTGGACACTCGAAAACAAGTGCTTGAGAATACACAGAAGAATGAAGAATTGAAAGGGGGGCTGGAGGGGGCTAAGGGAGAGATTAAAAATGTTTCTAATGAGGTTGTGGAAATAAATGCGCATGTGACTAGGATTGATTTGGAAAGGATGACATATTTTTTGAGATTCCAGAATGTTCTGAGATGGATGGTGAATGTCTCCCTGATCTTATGAGTACAATTATTGTAGACTATTTACATAAACCCAAAGATGAGATCAGAGGGGACATTGACCTAGTCTACAGAATAAATTCTGCATATGCTAGGATGAATGAAGTACCCAGAGAGATACATGTAAAATTTGTTAGAAGGTCAACCAGAGAGGAAATCTTGAAGGCGCAAAGAGGGAGTCCTATGATTTACCAACAAAAGGAGATTACCATCTTGAAGCAGATTCCAAGAAAAATTAGAGAAGCCAGAAGGAAATTTTCCTTCTTGTCTAAAACATTGTTTGATCATGGGATCTGGTTCAAGTGGGTGATACCCGAAGGGATGCTGGTGTTCTGGGAAGGAGGTAGAGTAAAGATTAAAACAGTTGCTGAGGCGGAAGCCTTTCTTAAAAAACATTCCTCTGTCCTGGGAGAAGATCCAGGGGGGGCAGGGGGAGCCATGGCCCTGCCCGCTGGGGGCCCGGGGGAGAAGGGGGAAGATACAATTGCCAAGAGACTTAGATCTAAAAAATAACTTTGCCCTGGTTTTTCTTTTAAGTAATATTGTATGATATTTGTAATCTGGATTTTTGCAATTGACTGACAGTATATAACTGAAAAATTTAGGAATATGTACTTGCTCCCAGCTTGTAGTGTTATGTGAAATGTTTCTTTTTTTTCTTTTTAATAATGTAATTTGAGGTTCCGGAGGAGCCGACGACTTTGACGTGACCACTCTCAAAATTTCTATGTAACCCTTACCCTACCCCACAAAAAATGTTAACTCAATAAAACTTTTTCAATATAAAAAAAAAAAAGAATGGAGGAATATATTCCTCTTCTCCAACTTCTACTCTGGATTGTCCATTCTTTATTATCTTTTTCGCCAGTTTCCATCTCTCCGATTCTGAATTTCTTCAAAAAGATTTTTTCATTAATTACAACTGTTCCTAAGTGCATTCAAAGTTATCAAACATCTGTCAAAAATAGGATGTCCCTTTTCACCAAGCCTTCATCTGTCAGGCATAGCCTTAAAATAAAATATTGCCCACCTTTTCAGCATTTAACTGAGCAGGTTTTCCCCCCTTCCCTGGTAAGTACTATTGGCAGTTTAGTAAGCTCCCCCTGAAACTGACAAAATCTTAAAATGGGTTCAAGCTGAAAGCTTTTGCAAACAATGCCTTCTCCATATGTGTGTGCCACATTGTGTGCCTGTTTATCATTTATAATCCCTTCCTCTCCAATGAATGTAGGTGGAAATATTGTTAAAACATTGTCTTCTCCGTTTCTCCCATTAGTTGTCTTTGCCAACCGTCCTTCTCCTCTTTTGCCTATTCAGATATCTTTTAATCCTACACCAAAGACATTCTGCAGTAAGATGAAACTAATCTTCCATTTACCTTCTGTATTGAAATAGAAAGGACATGACATCTTATTCAGCAATACGTCTTGGGTTGACACTGCCTAAGCATTCTTAAAATCTTGTTTTGGTGTTTTTGAGCAATCTTGACTGCCACAATTGTGTATTTCACATCACTTTTTGTGCCTTCATAACCTTTTCGATACAGAAAGCAACATCCAGACAAGGATAAGACCCAGATGTTTGTTTTGACTGTGTTGCTTTTATGATTCTGAACTCAGTGTGCTTACTGTTTCTATTGGAACATCAGGAGCAAGGCAGACAGCCAGCTCTGCTAATTTTAGGAAGTCACAAAACTTAGCATTGGGTTACTTATGGTCAGGTGATGGTAGGTTTTAAAACTTCTGTGTGGTGCCAAAAGAGAGAAATGCCACAGACATTTAGACTCCACAAACACGATCCCAAAAGACACTTCGGTGCAATTACATTTTTGTCTGGCTGATATTTTCACTATCTGAATTCAGTCTGGACAATATAAAAATCTTGTGGGTAATCAGAACAAGTTTACAATTTTCAAAAAGGCAAAGTGTCCTATCAAGAAATATGCAAAGAATGTCATCCCTCATGGAAGACATATTTTTGCTGACTAAATTACCAGCAAAGAGTCTTGAAATCATAGGTATGAAACCGAGGTCTGTTGCAGCAAAACATACAGTGTGTGTATTTACTTTATAGATTGTAATATTTTAAATTTTCACTTGCACAGGCAATCAACACACCATTATAATAGCATATGTTACACGTTTATTTATTTTTGTTAAGCTGTAATCAATATTTCTTATGTGCCTGAGTTTGGGTTCCATGTATGTAAAGAGCACAGTTTCCTGGATGTGTTGTCATTGACAGATTATGATATCTATTGGCTGCTATAAGTATTTAATTTCCTTTTGTATTGTGTTTTAATTGTTTGAAATATTTTCATGATTGCTCACTGCCCAGTTATTGATTTGAGATGGTCACTTATAAAAATTGAGTAAATAGATAAACTAAATTATCACATCTAACCTAAGTTTACTTTGATGTTATATTTTCCCCCCCAAATTTTGTTTGTCTTTGATTGGGGTAATATACAGTATTCATATTCTGCCAACCTAGCAGTTCGAAAGCATGTAAAAATGCAAGTAGAAAAATAGGAACCACCTTTGATGGGAAAGTAACAGAGTTCTGTGCGCCTTTGGTGTTTAGTCATGCCGGCCACATGGCCATGGAGACATCTTCGGACAGCGCTGGTTCTTCAGATTTGAAACGGAGATGAGCACTGCCCTCTAGAATTGGGAACAACTAGCCAATATATGTGAGGGGAGCCTTTACCTTTACCGTTATACAGTATTTAAAGCAACATATAGGTAGTAGAACTTCAGAATAAAGGTACATATCAATGAAGAATATGCACAACAGCATAATCAACAACATAACTTTATCTGCATTTATGCATATGCATATGTAATATATTTGCGTGTATGTGTGAATGTAATATAAAATATTATTGTATAATTATAAGTGAGTAAACAGTTTAAAGTCATGTCTTCTAAATAACATTTTATTGCTTTGGTAGATTTTGCTGTAACATCACGTGATAATGGTTTATACTTATTGAACATGTTCCTTTCCTAATGCATTTTTAATCTTAAAGGTTAAAAATAATCTTAAAGATTGAGATGATAACCTGTTTTTTTAATCACAGTGAAATTGGAGAGGCCTATAATAAGCTTCTTCTCAATCTACTTTTTCAAAAAAGTGGAACCCTGTGTATCAGAACCATGTTCACTCATCACTGACTTTTACTGTTTAGAAAAGTATGGGTGGGGGGGAGGAGAGATAGAAAAAGACCCAGACAAACAAATTGCTAATTCAAGATGCCTCTGTAACCTTGACACACTATTTCAATCAAGGTGCACCCAAAGGCTTCCTAACAAGCTTTGTTAAATAACTTTCACAGTAACCATGTGAAAGTCTGCTAGTGAAGCACATTTTCCTGGCTGATAGAGGTAAGACAAAATGTTTCCTTTCAGAAGATTATAATATGGGTGGTGAATACTGTATGTTTGTTTTTAAATAAGAGAATAAACAATGGAAAATAAGAGAATAAACAATCATGATACTTTGTTTATCATTTTGTATTTTATATTTACATGGTATAATATTAGACAATTTGGTGTTTTGGTTGCTTTTGGTTTATTATTTGTTTCTATGCATTATACTGGCCAGAATCACATAATTTATATTGGGTAGCCTTATAAATCAAATAAATAAGTTAATACCTGTTTAATTTATAATACTAGCATTCTATAATTAAGTCCTTAATTTTTAATATAATTATCCTTCATATGCCTAACAGCATTGCATAATACTATAGTTTCCAAATCTGTGCCAAGTTAAAATGAACTCACAGGGATATAGTGGGATATTTTACTATCAGTGCTTAGTAAATTAACTCTCATGAATTAATTCTTCCTCTCTGGAGACTACATTTTATACAAACATGTATTTGGTTTTAAATGATCCTAAACTGGTCCTGTTTAGCTTAAATGATCACCCCATCAACAACTCCTTTTGTTAAGTGATGAATGAATGAAATCTCATCCACTGTTAATAATACCAACAATTGTGACTAAGACATTGCCTACTTACAAAATATCAACATCGTGCCTTCATGTTCAATAATATTTTGCATTAATTAGCAAACAATATAATTATATAGAGATACCTATAGTAGTGCCTATATACAACACAACACTATGACCGTCAAAGCAAAATAGCAAAATATGCATGCAAATAAACATGTACATTGAAATCTGCTACACTTTTAGACAACATGGCTTTTTTATCACTTCAAAGATTGGTGCTTCACTTATGCCAACATGGTTTGTAAACAAAACATTCCTTCTGGATGTCCTGCACATATCAAACATATCTTTCTCCGAAAACCTTAGAACTATAAATATTGTTCTTTAACAAGACGTTCTGCGCTCTTTTATCATTAGCTAGCAGGTGTCATTTGTTTAAAAATGGCAATAATTGTCTGCAAATCACATTCTATCTTGAAAAATAATAACAATAACCTTCCGAATAAAGTAAAAAAGGAGAATGCACTAAACGCGCCTCTCCACCCCTATTTATTTGGTAATTTACCCATTTATCCAAACAAACGCAATAAAAGCAAAAACAAGTCCATTAAATCAAATCAACAAATAAAACTGTATACAAACCTAACAAAGCTACTGTCTCCATTTATTCTTTTTATTCAACATCCATCAAAATTTTATGTAAATTTTAAAAAATGCACAGCCATGGATTGATTTCCAGACTTAATCAAGTGAAATAAGTATGCTTAATCAGTGTCCAAACTGAATCTTATTGCAATGCTGTGATTTAAGCAATTTATGTATTTATTTGTAACATTTATATTTGTCATTTTATGATTCGTCATTTGTGTGATTTGCAAGGCATTATACAAGCAGCTTAGTTGAAAATAGTCCAGAAATTTCAGGCATACAAATTAGGGTCAAGTCTTAACAGGGGAATGGTCAATAAAATTATATCAGGCCAATGTTTGCAACTCTATTTTTTTGAGCAGTTAAAAACATTTATATTAATATTTAATTTATCTGAATGGTCACTTTATGCGAAGTGCATATATTGTATAGCAACCTGAACTTTAAGATCACTTAAAGCATTTTTTCTCCAAGTTCTTATAGCCAAGGAACGGTTATAAAAGGCCAGAATGGAAATACTCCTTTTAGTAATGGAACCTTAAGTAGAGAATTTGTATCTTGAAAATAAATGAGTGGGGATTGCAATTAAAATTTAATAAAATTATGTTCCATATTTTTTTTAAGTTACGTTATGAGAGAAAATTGGCAATCATCAAGAATATGCATGAAATCCAAGGGGGAAATCAACTTACCTTCACTACTGGTTCACAAATGTGAGCGTGCACACATGTGCGCTTCACTCACACATGCCACTTCTGCACATGCGCAGGACCTTCTATGCATGTGCAGAGTGTCAATAATGGGATGTGATGACATCCAGGTAAGTGGGCGGAACTGCCCACTGCCACCGCAACCAGTTCGCCTGAACTGGATAAAACTGACTGAATTATACCATTGATAAAATCCTTATGTCACTATACAGAAGAGCTTAGAGATACCAAAGAAAGCGAACTTATTTCAGATGACATGGTTAAAAATATTTGAATATGTGAACAATTTATATACAAATAAGAATGTATTATGATGACAAGGAAGGAAGGAAGGAAGGAAGGAAGGAAGGAAGGAAGGAAGGAAGGAAGGAAGGAAGGAAGGAAGGATGAAAGGAAGGAAGGAAGGAAGGAAGGAAGGAAGGAGCTGAAATCAGCCATGTATTAAAACTGCTTAAATCCCATTGGAACTTAAACCAACTATTTGCAGCAGGACTGCAGCCAATAACTGAGGGAAGAATAATAAATATGAGAAATGTGGTATATGCAGCATGCATTACATTTACGAAAAAAATGCTGCACATTATTATAGAAAAATCATTGAATTCATTAGGGCTACATACAACTTTGTATAAGGAAAATGCTACAGTAAGCTCAAATATCAAGGTATGGTAAGTAAATTCAATGTTTCAATGTTTGAAGTATCCTTGCTATAAGGTAAGTAATTCACTCTAATATTTTATGGAAATTAACTGGGGAGGCGACATGCAATAACATGAAACCTTAATGGCATTCAAAGATAATGGAATTCTTGCAGTTGATCAGTCTGAGGATAATTTATCTGAAATATATCATAAAAACAGAAAACATGTTTTCCCCAGGTGTAGCATTACAATCGTTAAATGATTTTGCTATGAGTAGGGAAACATGGTCTGAAGCCAATCTTCACAGAAGATTCTTTGTCAATCATTTCCTATCCCAAAAGAGATAAAAATATGAAGTATAATAACTTACAGAAAATATTTGGCTTATGGATGCTTTATGTTCACTTTGCATAATGGATATAGTAAATAAGAAGTACCAGAAACAGAAGACATTACAACTCCTATACATTTTATTCATGTGAAAGAGGCTTTGGTTATGTGAAGGAGATGGCTGGTAAATAAATAGGAACTATAAATACAATTACCGTATTTATTCGAGTATAACGCGCACACGTGTATAACGCGCACCCCTAATTTTCGATTAAAAATCGGTATTAAAAAAACTTTTTTTTTCTTTGCCCTCACGTACAATGAGCGGCTGCAGCCCGGAAAAGGCGCAGTGCGAACTCACAATTCGCCTGCGCCCTCAATGGACCGGCCCTCGTTTATAACGCGCACCCAAACTTTGATTTCTTTTTTTGGTAGAAAATTTTGCACGTTATACTCGAATAAATACGGTATTAATTAATCAAACAAACAAAGGCAACTACAGAAATACCTTTTTGGTTTAGTAGGTCATTCATAATGTGTGCTACAAGTAGACAATGGTTCAGGGTATAATAAAGAAGCAGAGAAATTGCTAACAATTTAATTGATTTGTTTGTAATGGCAATCATTATTTGTCATATTGTTTATTTCAATGAAGAAGGAATAGTTACATAATGAAAGAACTTCCTACGACCATATCTTGATAGGCATATCATAAAAGACCCTATCTGTATGGAGGTATGTTAGAAGCAGCAGATCTATCCCAAGACAACCCTAGTACGAACACAATCACAGCTGGACCTTCACATTTCATAGTCCATGTACTCTGTACCTTATATAACTTGCATGTTCAGTAATACAATAGATGCTATAGTTATTTTTTTTAAACCATGTCATCTTTTTATAAGCAACTAGTTGTACCTGGCCACGCGTTGCTGTGGCCCAGTCTGGTTAAATGGCCAACCAATGGCCAACCAACCACCTGCACACACAAAACTGTACACACAACCACCGTATAACCCCCAATGTACCTACCTACTATATTTCTTCCTCTCTCACTCTACCTACCTACTATATTTCCCCCCTCTCTCTATCCCTCTACCTACCTACCTACCTACCTACCTACCTACCTACCTACCTACCTACCTACCTACCTACTGTATTTTCCCTCTATCTCTCTTTATCCCTCTACCTACCTACCTACCTACATACTGCATTTTCCCTCTCTATCTCTTTATCCCTCTACCTACCTACTGTATTTTTCCCTCTCTCTCTGTATCCCTCTATCTACCTACCTAACTACCTACATTCTGTATTTCCCCCCTCTCTTTATCCCATACCTAACTACCTACCTATTGTATTTTCCTTCTCTCTCTCTTTATCCCATACCTACCTAACTACCTACCTACATACCTACCTACCTACCTACTGTATTTTTCCCTATTTCTCTCTAGTCCTCTTCCTACTTACCTACCTACTGTATTTTCCCCTCTCTTTATGTTTATCCCTCTACCTACCTACCTACCTACCTACCTACCTACCTACCTACCTTATTTCTCCCTCTCTCTATGTTTATCCCCCTACCTACCTACCTACCTACTGTATTTCTCCCTCTCATCTTGTTTTGGGCCCAGTAGGTCTGCCTGGGCCACATGGGAGTGTGCTACGCACTGCATATTGTTTTGTGCCTAGTAGGTCTGTCACATGTGCCAGCCACAAAAATGGTACATATTATATCATCGGAAGTCCTTGGGAACATTGTGTGAAAATTTGGTCTCGATCAGTCCAGTACTTTCTGAGATTAGTGGCTTTGCACAAACTAATTTACATTTTAATTTATATAGATTATACAATTATAAGCAATTATAAGCAACATTTCTAGCAATTCAGTTTATACACTGAAACTTGACACAGCAGCATATCCCAAGATCTTCCATAGCAAGGATTAGAACCAACAAGTACATTAGCATAAAGGCAACACAACACACCTTGCTATTAGACAGTATAACTTTTTAGCCATTGATAATTACCTTTAATGTAAAATATTGCAACAAATCAGTGACCAAGCTATTGGTGTGTGTGTATGTGTGCATACGCATACCTCAACAACAATGAGGACTGGAGACACATATACAGTGTTAAACAGAAACCTACAGACCACCATGCTTCTGACTTCATCTAGAACTACCAAATCTATCATCTATAGCCAAGCTATACACCCACTATAACCATATTTGTTCTGATTCACTTGAAACTGGTGTAAATCAACTAGGTATTTAGAGGACAGACTATCGTATGATCTCAATAAGGAGAGATAATAATTTCCAGGTAACACCTATTAAAAGCCTGACCACAAAAACAGAGCAACAGAACACCACTGGTTGTCACTACAGTTCACAACTCAAGCCATTCAAACATGTTATCAATAAGCTTCTGCATATATCAAATGAAATTGAATTTTTTCATGCACTAGTGCAAGACCATACTTGCTTATAGTCAACTAGACTGAAGTAAATTCTCACAAGCAAGAACAGGAGAGTAACAACAAACCCAAATGCCTCCAAATTTATGCCAACGATTCCAGCACAAACCTCAGTATACAAATAAGATTAGAGAATTTTTTACATCCTCTCCCTATTATGTGGTACAAGCCATAATCTCTTCCAGGAATGCTTTCTGGATTTTACATGGGAAGAATGAGATAAACGTCATAAAAACATGAATAATATCAGGACTCAAAATGAAGTAATATAAGAGCCTTTGAAACTCTGGAGATTTGAAACAATTTAGGAAAAACAAACTTTAAACAGCAATATTGAGCCAAACCCACATCAAAAGTTTTTAGTCTATATTAAAATATCTGAAGATCCCAATGGGTTTACAATTATTATTATTATTATTTTTTTCAAATTTATATCCCGCACCCATCTCACACAAAGGGACCTGGGGCGGCACACAGGAAGATTGAAAATACAAAAATACAAATATACAAAATACGAAGACACATTAAAACTATATTAAACCCAAACCTGCGCTAAAATATAATTAAAATCCCCAAATTAAAACTTTGCTCAACTAAAAGTCAGTTCGGTGTCGAGTAGTTCATGCCAGGCCGGCTAGATGAAAAAAGTGCGTTTTTAAGTGCTGGCGGAACAGGCGGAGGTCAGTGATGACACGGAGTTTGGGAGGTAGGTCGTTCCAAAGGGCTGGGCCCGCCACAGAGAAGGCCCTTCCCCTGGGTGTCGCCAACGGGCATTGCCTGGCTGACGGCACCCGGAGAAGGCCCTCTCTGTGGGAGCGAATCGGACGTAGGGACGTATGGGGCAGCAGACGGTCTCGTAGGTAACTAGGCCCCGTGCCATGGAGCACCTTGAAGATGGTCATCAAAACCTTGTAACGCACCCGAAAGGTCACAGGTAGCCAGTGCAGCTCGCACAGGAGAGGTGTTATATGGGATTGCCGAGAGGCTCCCATGATTACCCGCGTGGCTGCATTCTGGACTAACTGCAACCTTCGAGGGCATGTAGAGAGCATTACAGTAGTCCAGATGGGAAGTCACGAGTGCTTGAGTGACGGTGTGAAGGGTGTCCCGGTCTAGTAAGGGGCGCAATTGGCGGACCAGGCGAACCTGGTAAAACACCCCCCTGGTCACGGCCGTCACATGGTCCTCTAGGGACAGTCGGGAATCCAGGAGGACTCCTAAATTGTGCGCCCTCTCCCGGGGCCAATAATTTGCCCCCCATGGCCAGCGATGGAATCACCTGCCTAAACCGGGGTGCCGGAAAGCACAGCCACTCTGTCTTGGACGGGTTGAGTTTGAGTCTGTTACTGCCCATCCAGATCCGCACGGCTTCCAAACACCGGGACATCACCTCGACGGCATCGTTGGGGTGGTTTGGGGTAGAGATGTACAGCTGGGTGTCATCAGCGTACAGATGGTATTCTACCCCAAAACCATGGATGATCTTGTCCAGCGGCTTCATATACGTGTTGAACAGGAGTGGCGAGAGGACCGACCCCTGCGGCACCCCACAAGTGAGGGGCCTAGAAGTCGACCTCTGTCCTCCTGTCAACACGAATTGCGACCGACCAGAGAGGTAGGAGGAGAGCCATCGTAAAATGGTGCCTCCCACACCCAACCCCCCCCCCCAGTCGGTGCAATAGGATACCATGGTCGATGGTATCAAAAGCTGCTGAGAGATCTAACAGGACTAGGATAGAAGAAAAACCTCTATCCCGCGCCCTCCAGAGATCATCCACCAACGCGACCAATGCCGTCTTGGTGCTATGACCGGGTCGAAAGCCGGACTGGTGTGGGTCTAGATAATCAATTTCTTCCAGATGGCGGAGAAACTGCTATGCCACCATACTCTCTGCAACCTTTGCTAAAAAGTGAAGGTTGGAGACCGGATGGTAATTTACTAATAATGCTGGGTCCAGGGAAGGCTTCTTGAGGAGGGGTCTCACCACTGCCTCTTTCAAGGCGGAAGGCAAGGACCCCTCACTCAAGAGAGCATTCACTATATCCTGGAGCCAGCCTCGTGTAACTTCCCAGGATGCCAGTACAAGCCAGGAGGGACACAGGTCCAATAAACATGTGGTGGCCTTTAGTCTCCTCGCCAACCTAAGTCAAAATCCTCCCATAAAATTGTCTCAAGACCTGCATCAGGTGATCCCTTTAGACTACTATCTGTGGAGGGCAGCTCGCTCCGGATCTGAGCGATTTTATACTGCAGATACTCTCCAAACTCCTCTGCTCTGCTCTGTAAAGGGGCTTCCCGCAGCCTCTGTTGAAGGAGGGAGCGGGTTACTCCAAACAGGGCCGCAGGGTGGTTATCTGCAGATGCGATGAGGGTGGCACAATACTCACGTTTGGCCACCCTCATCGCCACTAGGTAAGTCCTCAAGTGGGCTCTTACCAGTGCTCGGTCAGATTTGGACCAAGAGGTTCTCCACCTACTCTCTAGGCATCTCTTGCGGCGTTTCATCTCCCTTAGCTCCTCGGAGAACCAAGGAGCCTCGGTGAGCCTACGCCGCATGAGAGGCCGCAAGGGCGCGACCCAGTCCAAAGCCCCCGTGGCCGCATTGTACCATGCGGCCACTAAATCCTCAGTTGAGTCGCGGGTCAAGGAGACAGCTACTGGCCCAAGCTCCCTCTGGAACCTTTCGGGATCTATCAGGTGCCTTGGGCGGAACCATCTTGGCAACTCAGGTTCCTCAGCCCTCAATAGGATTGACCCCCCCTCCCCCCTCCTCAATGGACCTAACTGATTCCCTAATTCCGCTGGCCGGCCCTATACCCTGACCCACACCTGGCTGAATAGACCCTCCCCCCACCTTGGTACCCCCTAAAATCCGAATTAAAAATTTAGATAAAAAACCCCTTAACTTCCTTTTTGGCCACCTCTCAAGATTCACAAATCCGTCATTGAGGCGGGCCCTCGTTAGAGCTGAGGGCCAAACCTGCGAGAGAGGGGACTCCTGCAGGGCAAGGAGATCTGCTGCGGAATTGAAAATTGAAAAAGGTACTAAGGTACTTGTAATTGGTCTAACATGAAAACTGTATCTGAATAATCAACTGTCTTTCTCTCACTTTGCTTCACATTTTAATTTGAATCTTTCATCAATTTACTGGCTCCATGCATCTGATAAAGTGAGCTGGAACTTACAGCAGCTTATGCCTTTTAATAAAATTATCCTCCCAAAATGTCTGATCATGACAAGGGACAACAGTTTACAGGTCCACTGTTACGCACCATCTTAAAACGCACCTTTTCCAACAAGCCGGCCTAGCATAACCTCCCGTTTTGACTGTTTTTAGATAGATTTTAATTCGGGGGATTTTACAATATTTTAGCACAGGGTATGGGTTTAATAGTTTTTTAAAATTTTGTATTTTTGTTATATTTGTATTGTTTTAAATTTCCTGTGCGCCGCCCTGGGTCCTTTTTGGAGAAGGTGCGGGGTATAAATTTGAATAAAATAAATAAAATAAATAAATTTGAAGCAGCCATCACTGCATGAAGACAAAACCCACTTCTAATGTGCAACCCTCACAATGTGTCAGAACTTTGATAATCAGCATCAGATCCATGGTTGACTTGGTGGCAACAAACTCCCAAGCGGCCTCAGCTCCAAAGTTTGAGAAGGCATGTTGAAGTCTCATAGTACCATAAGCTGAGAAAATGTCATCACCAATCTGGTTCTATGATTGATCAACTAAAGCTGCTATGCCTCAGGGAAGCTGCTATGCCTCAGGGAAGGATAAGCAATCCAATCCATTCCATGTTCCTTTTCACAGTCAAGTTCCATATCTGGTTATCTGTATAATAATATCTTTGAAACCCACAACCATTTCCTGAATGACTGTAAGTCATATCACAACCTTGGTCCTGGGGTCACATCTGGAGCCATATTTGGAAACAAAATAAGCACATCTTTCATACACACCCATTTTAACAGTCAGGTTGGTTCTCTCATCCATGATTAGGTCCCAGAAAGGAAAATCATCAGTAGCCACAAAAAGAGACCTGACTCACTGAAGCTCAGATGACAAGGTACTTGAATATAGGGACTAGAATGTAGAAACTATACAGATACTGAAACTGCCTTCCTTGAGATCAGCCCATTCTCTGTCTTGTGCCATATCTCCCTCTACCCAACACAACACAATGTTATTGCCTAACCAATTTCATTGTAATTTTAGTACAATGACAATAAAGATGATGATGATGATGATGATGATTGTTGTTGTTGTTGTTATTATTATTATTATTATTATTATTATTATTATTATTATTATTATTATTATTATTATTATTATTATTATTATTATTATTATTATTCTGTCCCCTGTCCAATTACAGAACCAGGCCACATTGATTGATTGTTCAGTCAACCTTTTAAAAACCTTGAGTCATACAATGTCTGAATACTGCAATTATCAATAATTTTCTTTCACCCTATTCATTTTTGTCTAACCCCATTTTTCAGCTAATAACACAACCCACATATACATCTGCTATCCACAATTGGCAAAGCTATGTTGAACAAATGTTGCCAAAGATATACTGAGAAACATACAATAAATATAGTCTTAGTTATACAGTGGACATATGGTGAAAATTACATATGATTACTTCACTATATACCAAACTGTGTATAACATTCTCAACACATCCATTTGTTTCTTGTTTTTAATGTGGAAGGTGTTCTCCTTAGTTTCATAAACCCATTATTACTACACAGAATTTATGCAGTTGAGGATAATATTCTCCGCCGTAATAAAAGATGTAAAAAGCAAGACTTAGCATGTTTCAAAATTATTTTATGTCTAGCTAATTCATTTAGGACATGGTTGTGTTCTCACTCAGAAAAAATTGTTTATCAGAAAGGTGACAAGCACACAACAATTCATTCAGATTAACTGTTTATTTTCTTTAAAAAAATCTGTTTTATGTTAAAATCCATCACTTTGCAGATATTAGATATTTGGTTTTTGAATCCTTATATAAAATGAATTTCAGGACATGTTTGCTTGTTTAACATCAGGCAAAATATCCACCTGATATTTATAGTTTCAGAAATAAAATCTTTTAGTTAGTAGAAAGAGCACTATTTTATTTCCAGCACATCATAATACACAGACATTGAATAGCCAATGCTCTAGCAAGAAAGTCATGTGTTGAAACGAAGGAAAATGTTTTCCAGACTGAACTCCAAGATCAGTCAAAACACTGTCAAGTCCAACCGAGTGAGAATATATGAAGTATAACATTTCCCACACTATAGCTTAGCCCTTTGTAACCACAAAGAAACACACTATTCAGTGTTTGTATTTTAAAAATATTTCTCCAGCTGTCAGGGAAGTAGAAGTATGAGAGAGTACAGATGTACAGATGGGCTAAATTCTCTTATCTCAGATAATTTGGCAGATAAGAGAAAAGTTAGCCAAAATCAGAAGTGCAAGTTTTAAAAAGTACGCATGTATTCAATTAAGCTGAATCTAACTTCATGCATGTCTTCAAACCAAAATGGTCTAGGACAGCGATGGCGAACCTTTTTAGGCTGAAGTGCCATAAGGGTGGGAGCCCAGGGGGTGGTGTGCTGACGTGCTGCACCCATAACACAATGCGTGTCCCCCCAGTTCACATGCATGCATGTGCTCCCCCCATTTTTTACATGCTTTTTTTTGCCTTCCCCAGGCTTCAGATGTTTTATAGGAACCTGGGGAGGGCGAAAACAGCCTTTAAAAATGGCTGAATCATCTGGCCAGTGTGTGCATGCACCTTGGCCAGCTGACAGGGCAACACCTTGCGTGCCCTGCCAAATGGCTCCATGTGCTACCTGTGGCACGCGTGCCATAGGTTCACCATCACTGGTCTAAGAGGATTTGGGTAGATTTTAATTTACCTGAGAAAGTTTTGACTAGTTTAATTTAACCTGTTTAATTCAGACTGCTCTATTAAGCTCTGAAATGTAGTTTAACCATTCTCACAAAAACTTGGGAGTAGTAGTAATTGAAGTCTGTTTTCAAATTGTGACACTTGAAATAAGACTACAAACCATTGTTCCAAGGAGTGTCTTAAGGGTAAACAAGAGAGAAACCAAGGTTTAATCATTTGAAGACTTTTTTGTTTGTTTACCATTTCCTTTCCATAAAAGTAACAACAGAATTTGTGATTGCCTTAATCAGCTGACTATAGCTAAGACAATACTATATAAGCTTTTATCATCTTCTCACCTTGATCACCCTCTGCATTCAGGAAGAATCATCATACTAGTACATCTTCCATTTGCACAAAATCCCCCTACCTTAATTTACCCAGATGTTTTTCAGAATTTGGCGTGGGATACAAAGCAAATTGGATGGCTTCTGGGAATTGGAATATGGTCATTTAACAGGTTTAGTAGTCTTGCACAGCCTTCCAAAATAGTCTGTTACTTTCCCCTTTATTTTGTGTTAATTTGTATTTTAATAATGTGTGGTGGGTTTGTGTGTATGTGGAACGCGCGCACACACGCACCATACATTTGCCATTCATATTTTTGACAATATATGTAATAGGTTTGGCTGAATGTATTAGTTTCAGTTTCTTAAGTTTATTCATTTTTCCAGATATGTCAAGGTGAGCTACATCAAATATAAAAATATTTGAAATTTGCTTTCAGCACTGCATGATGTACATCCAGACTCAGGAGAATATATTTATCTGCTGTGTCAGCTACCGAAAGGAATGACCACAGAACTGAAGACTCATAAAAAACCTACTCTAATTACACATCACAGACATACTAGTTTTAAAAAGTAAAATAAATTCTGTTTACATAATGCTGAAATAAAGTATTCATTTCAAGTTCTGAAAACAGTTCACTGTAGAAATTCAATAGCACCAAATAATACATTCTAATTATTCACTTTTTTATATCTGGACTGTTTTCCTTTAAATATGCTAAATTATTGGACCCTTATTTGACCTTAAATTTCAGTAGATTAAGAGAAGTTTTTTCCTTAGTTGTGAACAGATTTCTATTGAGTATATATACTAAAGTGCTTAATACAACAGAAAGCTTAACTTTTAAAAGCAAAACATTTCAGATTCTGCCCTTTTAGCTACTTTGATAGAAACAAAAAGAAAATTGTCATAAATGTGACAATTGCAGAAGTATTAGGATTAAATATTCCAGTGTATTATTTTTGTTCTAAATGAGTGTTGTTAGATATTATTCTCTGTGTTAAACCTATGTGGTATTGTGACCCCATATGAAAGTATCAAATATTTATCTTTATTAGCAAATGATTAAATCAGATTCTTTATTTATTTATTCATTCGTCCATTCGTCATCTATTCTCTGGTGCACACTATGCAACATTATTTGGTGATGATGTTATTATATGGCAAAGATAAGCACCATAAGACTCTATTTAATGAAATAAAGGGACAAATAAAATGAAATAAGTTAAATTGAATCATGATAAAATTGAATTGTAAACACTGTAATTCATAAGATGGCACATGTTTTCAGAACAAACAGCTTATTTTTATGTTCCTGAATGCTATCCATTTTATCCCTTGAACTAGGCGCATGGAATAAAAAAAATACCAAAATTTATTTAAATTCTATTTGGTGAGTTTTTGCAACTGAACTGAAAAATATATTACCATATTTTTGAAGTATAAGACGCACCTTTCCCCCCCCAAAAGAGGGCAAAAATCTTATACTCTGAATGTAGCTCCACCCACCTGGTCCACGCATTGGTCCTAGTGTCTCTAGGAGACTTATTCCCCTTCACCCTAAAGGTCACCTCAACTTAGCAACTGTGATAATCAGGACAATCGTCAGCATGAACCAGTCCCTCCCGCCCCCCCCCCCACTCTGCCTCCAAATTTGCAGCAGCTGCTCCTCCTCATCTCTCCTGTCCATTTTGTGGAGTTGGGTGCCCTTTCCTCCTTTCCCATGAGTGCGGTGGCTGCAGCAGCAGCAGATCTGCTGCTGCCGGTGGCTGGAGTGCAACCTTGGGCAGCCAGCTCCAGCTCTCCCTTCTCCAAGCATGTCCCATGGTGGTTGCAGCTGGGCGGCGGGGCTCTTGCCATCACTGCTGTTCCTACTGCTGCTGTGAATGGACAGTAGCAGTGATGGCAAAAGCCCCACTGGTGCAGCAGTAACAGGACATGCTTGGGGAAGGTAGAGCCGGAGCTGGCAGCCCATGGTTGTGCTCCAGCCACCACCGCTTGTGCTGCTGTGGCCATCAGAGACTCCTTCCCTGCTGCAGCTCCCCTCTCTCTCCCTTTCTTCAGCCTCCATGCTATTCAGGGGGAGGGGGGGAGCAAGCAGCTGCCAGGCAGGAGGACAATCACACTTTCCCAATGGTTGGGAGGTTGAAGTGGCGACTTTGGGCGCAAGAGAAAAACTTCAAAGTCAGTGGAGGTGATGGGTGGCTCGTATGCCTTGTTCCGACTTTCCCTGGGTGCAAAATGCTTTAAAAAATAAAGGGTTTTTTGGTTGGTTTTTTTAAAGGGTTAGGGGTACAGTTTTAAGATTTGTGCACTTCAAGTACCAGAATTGAAGAACTGCAAAAAGTATATGTGGTTGTAAACATTATTCTGCTATGCTGATATTTTATTAAATAATATATTACCACACCATTTGGTTCAAAATACTTTTTTCCTTGTTTTCCTCCTCTAAAATCTAGGTGTGTCTTATAGGTCGGTGCGTCTTATACTCCGAAAAATACGGTACATGCTAACATGCATTATTGAATCCTTTTTTTTAGTAAGTGGAATTACTTTAAAAATTTAGTTCATTGGCAGCTACATGCTGTAAAAATAAACAAAAAATATGGGTCTAAATTAGATTTATTGTAACCATTTAACTAGATATTATCCTATTTAAATCTTATTAGTATAATGTATGAGCTGTAGTATCTGTAGAAGGTTTCTGGATCTATAATAAATAAAAACATATCCATATATAGAACAAAATACTATTACAATTTAGCCAAATATATTAATTTTCTTAACTTATACAAATGGTTTGATAGAACAATGCCTTCCTTATTCATTAGTGAATATTTCCATTTACTGAGATACTAAATTATTGATAGAAATGTGTTAGTAAATTACTAATAACAACCTATACAAATCAATAAGGTTTAGCTTAATTCATTAAATTGGCAGACAGATTTCTGAATAAATTATTACTAAATTACAATCCTGAGTACACTTGCGGAATAAATATCATTACATTCAATATGGTTAATTCTGATGAAACGTGCTTATCATCATGCTGCAGAAATATTTTATATTCATATTTTCCACACATTTGTCTACCCCCCATGATTAACATTCATGGATAATGATTATTAATCCTGTCCCCAACCTTCATTCATTCAGTGTAAAGATGGAATAAAATGTAGAAAAATAATGTATACTATCTCTACAAAGCCACCAGTATTACTTCCATTTACATGAATGGATTGTGTCAGACCTCAACATTCAACGTTCATGAGTGAATTGGGTCAGACCACAACAGAATATGTAGACTCAGATGATGTGTATCAAACCAGCAGATCCAATTCCATATTTTCATATCTATGTATATAATCACATAATCAGCATAATATAACATGAAAAGTACAGAAGCAATAGAATAAAAAAAATATTATGTTATTATTAAATTGTTAAATAAAAACAAGAACAAATGATGACACAAAAACAGATTAAAATTAATACAATTCTGTTAGAAGAATTCAAATGATAAAAAGACACAGTAATTCATGGTTACAATATGTAGCCATAGAAGTCCTCAATGTAGTTTGTCTATGTCGACTTTCCTTATTGTTGACATAGCTAACGTTCTTGATAATGTTAGTATCGAATGTGTTCTGCTGCCACTTTGTATATAATATCTATTGGTACTATTCATAAACATACAGAGAATCTTGCATTTCTTCCAGCTGTACTGCCAAGTGAACAAAATTTCATCTTTCAATAATAAAGTATAATTTGGCCAAAAAAGAAAAACAATATCCAAAAACACTCAGTGGGATTTATCATTATCTAATCCAAATTAACTAAGCGAACACATTATATTTTCTTTATGGATAGAAAAGTAAGTAGAGAATTTCTTTGGAAGGCTATAACCCTATGTGCTCAAGTAGAGAAGTTGTATTTCTGAATTTCACCACAAAATTAAGGCATAGGTATTCGCTTATTATTCATAAATGTTGACATATTTTGACTCAGATTAATCTAGTCATGAAAACAAGACATTTATGGTTAAGAAAACATGTGTTTACCTACAATCTTTCCATTCTAGACATATTTGGCATTAAGTGATTAATTTGCTAAAGATGATGCAAAAAAGTATAAAATATCAAAGGAAAGATAAAACAAATTTTGTGAAGCAGTAGATAAAATGATTTGTATTATTTAAGCTGTCAATCATGAAAAAAGTTTTATGATTTAAATAAGAGGTGACAGATTTATTTTTACAGCTTTACTGTATAAATTATGCATGAATTTAATATGATGGACCTTATAATGCCTACGGTGATTCTTTTCTGTTGTGTCAAAAATCTTTTACATCAAGTACAAACAGTCCAGGAGGCTTTATAAGATATAAGGAAAATGAATACTTACTTAAGTATAAGGTACCTTTATTTAAGTACTTGGAATATTGCATCCAGGTTTGGTCACCACAATGTAAAAAAGATGTTGAGACTCTAGAAAGTGTGCAGAGAAGAGCAACAAAGATGATTATGGAACTTGAGGCTAAATCATATAAAGAATGGTTGCTGGAACTGGGTATGTCTAGTCTGAGGAAAAGTAGGACTAGGGCAGCGTTTCTCAAATAGTGGGGCGCGCCCCCCCAGGGGGGCGCGAGGCTCCGTAAAGGGGGGCGCGTTTGATAGTCAGGAGCCGCACACCCGGAAAGACCGATACTGCCGCCGCCGCCGTCTTGGCATCCCAGGCCCACTCCGCGGCGGCGGCGGCAGCGGCTGTAGGTAAAGCCCGAAGGCGACTAAGAAAGGCATCAGAGAAGGAGCAGCCGGAAGCCGTGCCTCTTGAGCACCACTAGGCTGGACGAGGCAGAAAGCGGACGCGGGGATAAGGAAGGGGATGCGCTTCGGGCCAATCAGCGTGGAAAGGTGAGGTCGAAGGAGGAGGGGGCAGCCCCCTGGCAGAGCGCGCAGCCAGGCGACCGGGGCAGGCGGCGGGCGGGGATGGGGGGCGGGGACGGGGACGCCGGTGAACGAGCGAACAAGCAAGCGCGGGCGGGCAAGGAAACTTGCTGCAGCAGCACCCAACAACCTGCCTGCCCACCGCCTGCGGTTACTCGCTCGCTCACCTACCCACCGGACGAAGGAAGCTGGCGTCCGGTGGGTGAGCGAGCGAGTGAGTAACTGTGGCCGACTGGCCGGCGGGCGGGTAAGGAAAGTTGCGGCAGCGCCCAACAATCCGCTGGCCCGCTGGCCGCGGTTGCTCGCTCGCTTGCTCACCCATCGGACGCCAGGTTCCTTCGTCCGGTGGATGGGTGAGAGAGCGAGCGAGTAAATACAGCCAGCGGGCTGGCGGGCCGGTCAGGCTACTTCCAGGAGCTGAGGAGGTTCGGGGGGGGGGGGAGACAGACAGACAGAGAGAGGCACAGACACACAGAGAGACAGGGAGGGAGGGGGGAACCAGAGAGTGACAGACACACACAGAGAGACAGAGAGTGGGAGGGAGGGAGGGAGAGATAGACAGAGACACAGAGTGATTTAAGTGCCTGAATGCGAGACAGACACACACACACACACACACACACACACACACAGAGTAACAGATGGGCAAACAAAGGAGAGAGAGACAGAGAGAGAAAGAAAAAAAAGAAGGTGGGAGAAAAAGAAAGAAAGAGAAAGAAAGACAGACAGAGAGAAAGAGAGAAAAAAGAAAGAGACAGAAAGGAAAAAAAGAGAAAAGAGAGAGAGAAAGAAAAGACAGAAAGAAAGAGAAAGAGAGAGAAAGAAAGAGAAGGAGAGAGAAAGAGGGAAAGAAAGAAAGAGAGAGAGAGAGAAAGAGAAATAGGGAAAGAGAGGGGGGGGAAGGGAAAGAAAGGGAAAGAAAAAGAAAAAGAAAGAAAGAGAAAGAAAGAGAGAGAGAGAAAGAGAAAGAAAGAAAAAGAAAGTGGGAGAGAGAGAAAGAAAGACAGACAGAGAAAAAGAGAAAGAAAGAGACAAAGGAAAGAAAGAGAAAAAAAGAAAGAGAGAGAGGGAAAGAAAGAGACAGAAAGAGAGAGAGAGAAAGAGAGGGAGAGAGAAAGAGGGAAAGAAAGAAAGAGAAAGAGAAAGAAATAAAGAGAGAGAGAAAGAGGGAAAGAAAGAAAAAATGAGAGAGAAAGAGAGAGAAAGAGAAAGAAAGAGAGAAGAGAAAGAAAGAAAAAGAAAGAAATAAAGAGAGAGAGAAAGAAAGAGGGAAGGAAAGAGACAGAGAGAGAAAGAGAGAAAGAAAGACAGAAGGAAAGAAAGAAAAAGAAAGAGAGAGAGAGAGAGAGAGAGAATTTATGACCACAATTAAGCCCAAAAGTTTGGTTGCTAACTAAGACCATTGTTAAGTGAGTTTCACATTTTCCAAATTGGCCACTCCCACCCGGTCACATGGTTTGACATGTCCAATCAAAAAATGTTTATAGTTTAATTAAGGATTTAATGCACTTTAAATCTTTTCTGCTACAGTTAATAAAGCTATTCTTTGTTGTAAATTGATCCACATTTCTTTCTTTCTTTTATTATCTTATACGTTAATAAGGATACAGTGTTATGCAGAGGTGTACTTATAACAATTTTATAGACAAATGATACTATTTACAGTCGCGCGGGGGGCGCGAAATGTTTTCTTCTTCCTAGGGGGGGCCTGACAGAAAATAATTGAGAACCACTGGACTAGGGTGACATGATAGCAGGTGTTCCAATATTTCAGGGGCTGCCACAAAGAAGAGGAAGTCAAGCTATTCTCCAAAGCACCTGAGGGCAGGACAAGAAGCAATAGGACCCACTGCTTCTTGTCCTACCCTCAGAACTAATAGAACTAAGGAGAAATTTCTACCCACTGCTTCTGGGGAATTGACAATGATTAACGAGTTGGTGTTCTATAAAATTTTACATTGTATATGTAATAAACAATGTAATGTGCATTGTTCATTACAGTTATAAAGTGTTTCACTGCTGGTATAGAAACAAAAAGGCCTATTTTATGTGCAAAATGCTTTTAGAGCATGAATCAGTGGTGGGTTTCTGCAGGCTCGCACCTACTCGCGAGAGCCGGTTGGTGAAATTTAGAGAACCGGTGAGAGGGGGTTCCACCGGCGTACCTGGAAGTAAATCTGGCCCGCCGCTGCCAGTGACTCCATGGGAAGGAAAGGAAAGGAAAGGAAAGGAAGAAAGAAAGAAAGAAAGAAAGAAAGAAAGAAAGAAAGAAAGAAAGAAAGAAAGAAAGAAAGAAAGAATTTATCATCACAATTGAGTCCAAAATTTTGGTTGCTAAGCAAGAGCGTTGTTAAATGAGTTTCACATTTTAAAAGGTGGCCACTCCCACCCTGTCACATGACTGCCAAGCCACGCCCACAAAATAGGCCACACCTACAGAGTAGGTTCTACAAAATTTGAAACCCACCACTGGGATGAATCTATATAAATAAAAAGTTACGTAACTATGAGTTTGTTCAAAACCGCTAATCTCAGAAACTGCTGCATCAATTGCCACCAAATTGTCACACAACCTTCCTTACAAGCACCAATGATACGTACAGATTGTGTGGATGGCACACCGGTGCCAGGTATACACCACACAAATGTAAAACTGCAGCTCTTCTGTGTGTTTTCCTCACTTGCTCACTTGCCCCCCATCTCCTTCCACCCCTCCCACCTCGCCGCTGCTGCTTCCGGTGCCACCATGCCCTCTGGCTCCTTCTGCCCCTCCCACCTCGCCACTGCCGATGCCAGTGCCACCATACCCTCTGCCAACTCCCCCCCTCACAAGGCCGCTTCCGAATCAGCGGCCTCTCTCTCCTCTCTCTCTAGGTATGTAGGTAGGTAAATAGGTAGGTAGGTAGAGGGATAGGGGGTAGAGAGGGAAAAATACACTAGGTAGGTAGGTAGAGGGAGAGAGGGAAATACAGTAGGTAGGTAGGTAAGTAGAGGGAGAGGGAGAAATAAAGTAGGTAGGTAGATAAAGGGAGGAAGGGAGAGGGAGAAATACAGTAGGTAGGTAGGTAGAGAGAGAAAGAGAGGGACAAATACAGAAGGTAGGTAGGTAGAGGGAGAGAGGGAGAGGCAGAAATACAGTAGGTAGATAGGTAGGTAGAGGGAGAGAGGGAAAATATAGTAGGTAGGTAGATAGGTAGAGGGCTAGAGAAAGAGAGGGGGGAGAAATGCAGTAGGTAGGTAGGTAGAGGGATTGAGAGAGAGGGAGAAATACAGTAGGTAGGTTGGTAAGTAGGTAAGTAGACGGAGACAGGGAAAACATAGTAGATAGGTAGATAGGTAGAGGGCTAGAGAAAGAGGGGGGAGAAATACAGTAGGTAGGTAGGTAGAGTAAGAGTGGGAGGGGAAGGAGAGGGAGTGGAAACCGAAGCAGAGAAGGAAGAGGGTCGCTGAGAGGGTCTATGAGGGGAACCTTTTTCATTTAACCAAACTTGGCCACAGCAACGCGTAGCAGGTACAGCTAGTATTTATAAAATATTTAGAGACCAAAGGAAATATACAGGAGAATCCTAATTCCTCATGTCAGCATAACCACTAGAGGTTGGATTTAGAATATAGGAAGTCTGATCCTTAACTGCATATTCTTCTGAAGTAATTTATCAAAAATCAATGACTAAAATTAGATATACCTGATTTGACTTGATGTATAATTAATTCATATGTTTCCATATATTCCCTAGTGAAGACACTCCTCATATATTGATGTACAAAAATGTCTTTCTTTCTTGTGCCAAAATATTACTCTCCTAAATTTTAAGTTTAAACTTAAACATATTTACACTTAAAAACACTTTGCTTTTTAAATAATTGTTAAGTACAGTTTATTGGGGGCAAATTGCTTGATAGGAAACTTTCTGAAGGTGCAAAAGAAGGTGTAGAAATATCAAGGCATCAACTTTACCAATGTAAGTTGGCTATAATAGCAACATTTAAAAATAAAATACAAATTACACTGAAATCAATCTTTACCAATCAATAAAATCAATTTGCTTTTGCTTTTACATTTTTTTCTTACAAATATATAATAAAGTAGGTGCAATTAATATATTCAAGAATGATAGAAGATAATGTAACCAATATGGCTTGGCTAATGCTGCTACAGTTTTGGATACTTGTTTCAAATAATTAGTTTAGTTATCTACACTGATAATTAGACAAAAATAATATTAACTGCATTTTCTTAGACAAGAATCTTGGTCTGCATTTAGTGTCTAATATCAAAAGTTAGTGTCCCAATATTCTTGTCCTATTCTTTGATAGTCATGTTATAAGAAGAAATAACAAACAAATATTGTCAAATATTTTATGGGAATTTTTTTTTAATATGGCAAAGATTTACTAATTCTTAAAAATTTCAGATGTACCAAATAAGGGGAGAAGGGTGATTATGGATCATTTCAATAACAAGCTAAAGTTTAAAGCAAACAAACAGAGAATCTTCTAGTAAAAAAAAAGTCAGAATTTGAAATAAAATTTCAGGCAGTTTGATCAGTCTTTTCTGTTGGTATGTTACTTTCTTTGAAGACTGTGTTAATAGTAACTCATTAGTATTACACTATCACACATTACTACATATAAATAGTGATGCCATTAATTAAAAAACCCTTAATAACTGATGAAATTTGTTTGCTATTTAATATATCACAAACATATACATAAAACCATATAAATTATATAATACAATACACTGATTTAAATATAACCTGGATGTAGTACTGCAGACTACTTCTGCTGATTGCTGGCTGCCAGCAGTTTGGTAGATCGAATCTCACCAGTCCCAAGTTTGACTCAGCCATCCATCCTTTTGAGGAAAAATGAGGACTCAGATTGTTAGGGTGAAAAGGCTGACTTTGTAAATCGCTTCGAGAGGGATAAAGCACTGTGAAGTAGTATATAAGTCTAAGTGCTATTGCTATGGCTATATTTTTTCCTTTTAAAATCTTAAATTTGTTTCCCGAATTATTTTGTCCATTATTAACTTGCCTGTATTTTAAGCTACAGTAGCATTATTTTTTCTCTGTAATCATTAATGGCAGTTGTCCAATTGATTAGAACATAAAAATGTTCTTTAGCATCTTCACTTGCAATATCCTTGAAATACCAAGATCAGCTTGCCTCTTTTTCTATTATTTTTTAAGTAAACAGTGAAAGATTAGATCAAAATCATATTTTCTTTATCAACTGAAACAGGTAAGAATTTATTTTTTATTTGGAGCTTGTCTTTGATTTCATTTTCTAGAGATTCAATTTTAAAAATGACATGATCTCTGCTAGATAGGTGTCTCCCGTTGTATATTTTAGGAAACATTAAGCTATTTTTTAAAATTCCTCACAGATTTTATTGTCTCCATTCTATTATTGACAGTTTTCTCTCCAGGCAAAGTACCTTGGTTTTTTTAAATGTAAAAGGAGCTATCATAGTTAAGGTCAAGGCATTTTGGAAGGAAAGTGGGAGCATAAAAGAGAAGTATCAGATTTCGTAGCTCTCAAAATCTTCAGAGTGGGGCTGTTACAACTGCCCTTGTTGACAATATTCAGACAATGAGTGCTTTGCCCTCACTTCCCAGATAATATCAAGGGCAGTCCCTTTTTCTTTATGGCAATTATCAAACTTGTCACTGTGAGATTATTTCACTACAGTTTGCTAACTTCATTTTCTGTTGGATTTAAAATGGTGTAAACTGTCGTGTGAGAAGGGCAGTCTATGCATTCCACTTCAGTTCTTTCGATAACAATTGTAAATAACTTGGTGCTACTCACACATTGCATCTGGCTGCTTTCACAGTTTCCTCCTCTTTTCCATTAAAATTTGGTGGCGTTAAAATTTGGCAGCTATTGTTTACCGTTAAGAACAGGTGGTGTACAGCTATTTTAAAAGCAGAAATGTTTTTGAGTTTATTTCAAGCTCTAACATCTTGAATTTTTTGAATATATTGAACTTACAAATCTCTTACAAACAAAAAAGAAATCGAACATAAATCCTCACTCTCAATACAATACAATTTCTGATTATAGAAAAGGGATTTCCTATAGGACATAATTTTTATTAGTATGCAATTCATTAAAATTTCAAAAAAAGTAATGAAATATTATTCAATTTTATTAATCTTAGGCACGATTATAAATAATTATGTCTTCATGTTTCAAGACTATATAGTACATTTTTCATTTAAATAAAGTTAGATTTTACTATATGTTTTGTTGTCTGATATTTTGTTCAGAATTTTGGTCTGTTTAAATAAAATTTGAAAAGCTGAACCTTCCTTTACTTTAAATTTCTATCTGAAAACTAGAAGACCATTCAAAATCCATATAGATTCATCCCAGTGTCCTTCTGAAATGATATCACCCCGGAAATTCATGCTGCTCCCACCTTAATGATTTTTATTCCTCTGAAATAGAAGTGAACAGAAGCCCATAGGCAATCAGTTTCTAATGAAATGCTTTCTGCCAGAGACGTGCCAAGTACCCTTCTTATTAGCCTTTCCTAAGCTACAAATGTACTGTTGGATATTGGAGATTCATTGAATAGGCACCTATCTACTTACTGAGCTGTGGTGGCGCTGTGGTTAGAGTGCAGTACTGCAGGCTACTTCTGCTGACTGCCGGCTGTCAGCAGTTCAGCAGTTTGAGTCTCACTGACTCAGCCTTCCCTTCTTCCAAGGTCAGTAAAATGAGGACCCAGATCGCTGGGGGGAATATGCTGACTTTGTAAACCGCTTTGCAAGGGCTGTAAAGCACTGTGAAACGGTATATAAGTCTAAGTGGGATTGCTATTGCTGCTCTGATATATAGATATGTGCAATGCTAGTTTTTCTGCACCTGTTAATCTATATTTTTGATTTTATATTGGGACTTATATATCATATAGAGTCTATCTGTAACCAATCAAATGAAAATAAATAAATGCAGCAATCTATCTTAAATGTTTCTATCACAAGGTGTATTTTATTTTTTGTGGGTTACATTTTTTTTACTCCAATTAGAAAATTAATTCTATTTCTTTAAAAAATAATCTTGTTTAGTATTAATAAGAATAACAGTGCTCTGTGCCACTTGCTAAAGAAATAAAAGTGATAATAAGACTGAGATTCACAGTAAATCTTTCCTTCGTGGGATGATCATAAATAATCTAATATCTATAGGAAGAGCTTTCAAAAAATAAAATAGGAAAACTCCTATTTTAGTTTCAGAGATAACTAAAACTTTAATTCAACAATATTTTCTTACTTCCCAAAAAAATGAACATAGATGGTTTAAAGCACCATCTAGTGCTCGTTTCAGAAAACGCTACTTTTAATTTTAAAACAGTAGAGTCTATTCTGTAAACAAGCCACAAATAAATGAGAAATAATAACAGTCTTGATACTTTTTTGGAATAGTAATTCTTTGGAAAGGCATCTCTTAAATATTTACTCATTTCTAAACATGCTCAGTTTGACACTTGCCTGATGGGAAAATCAATAGACAGATAAAGTCCTGCACCTGATCAATGACCTTGAGACATTTTTGATGAATCACCCTTCTCCACTAAGTTTATCTCAATAGGAAAAAGCAAAGCTTGTAGAAACTTTAAGGATAGCTTCCTTTTTGAATTTTTCAAGGTGAGATTAATGTGGACAAGAAAGTCTTTGAGATCTTCTACTTCAAGGAAGTTGGAGAATCATTAGGGCAGAGAACTGGTTGTTAATTTATTTGAATCCCACCATTGGCTGAGAATCCTTTGCTGAAAGAGTAGTTGGTCTGCTGATTTGTTCTATTTTTAAACACAGAACTAACTGGAAGAATTTAGTTGAGAAAAAGGAAGGAACTTTAAAACTTGATTTTAACAGAAATAAAAAAAGAGTGCAGGGAAAACTGCTTTGGGGAAAAATGGATTTTAATGAACTCAAAACAAGTGATATTCTGTCATGGGAAGAGCTGATAAAGATAGATTAGGGTTCCTAAAGAAACATGTAAGTAAAGCATTGAGGAAAAGAAAGGACAGCAAAAAAAGCCAATGGGATACCTAAAAGCTTAATAAACATTAAGCGTTTTTAGTGTTCATTCAATCTTCTACAGTATTATCAAGGAAGTTTTGGAGGGCCTTAGTTTGTTTGTGTACTACACTGATTCTATGTAGTTGTATTAGTGTATTGGTGATTTTTAAGATGTTCTTGATGTATGACAGTGTTATTCTTTTTGGAGCTTGTGTTGGTTGTACTATATTGGATTGAGTGGAAAGACACTCCTTGATAAAGTTGCATGGATATCCATCTATGTTTTATAGATGCTCAGTTTCCTTTTTTTTTTTGGTGTTCAGGGCAAAGGGCACACCCAAGGCGAAGCTCCTAGAATATAAACTGAGTATAAACCCTATTCCTTACTAGCACTGATGACATTAACTAGTTTGGATAACAAAATGTTTTCAAGAAAACAACCAAGCTCAGAGAGTGCTAAGGACCCCTCATTTTAACCCTGAGTTACAAATATTCTCCTTTATGATTGTAATTATTTCCAATATTTGAGAAGCTGTCACAGGAAGAGTGGTCAACCTATTCTCTAAAACATCTGAGGACAGGAAAAAAAGTAACAGAACGAAAGTTATCAAGGAGAGATCCAACATAAAACAAGGAGAAATTTCCTGAGAGCAAAAACAATTAACCAGTGGAATGGTTTGCCTCCAGAAGTTGTGGGTGCTTCATTATCACTGGAGGTTTTTAAATGTCTTGTTTTCCAGCCACTTGTTTTGAATGAGGTAGCAGGTGGTTGAACTAGACGACCTGCAGGGTTCCTACCAAGTTTGCTATGCTGTATTCTTATTTTCCCCACTGCATTTAAATTACAATTTTCAACTGCTTGCTTTGCAAGATTTGCTCACCAGATGGCAATGCAAGTCCGACAGATGCTATTCCCCTCATATATGGCCTGCCTCTTACAAAAACAAATAAAATAAAACATAAGGGAAGCAGGCTTGACCTTTTCTTGCCATTTTAACATATTGCCAAGCAGGAATAGATTTTTCTGCCAAATGAAGCATGCAGCTGCATTGATGAGGAACTGTGGCTTCATTTTCAGCTGAGATTCAATAGTTAGGATATGAATCAGAATCATTTTCATTTATATCTGTTTTAATCTGCAAAATAGCTAAATTAAATGTTACCATCTATTACCATCACTGTCCTTCTATGTGTCAAAGGTCAGTTAATCCATCATTTGTTCTATAGATTCATATTCGCTTTGCTCATTCTAGCCTAGTTACATTTCATTTACAGAATTTTCTAGAAGAAAACTGGCTGAGAATTATCGTTGTTGTTATGATAGTTGCTCTTCTTATTGCTGTTACTTTTAATAGGCTGAATCCTATGATCCCACATTTGAGTTACCCACAAGAGGCCCAATTAGCATAGCCAAATATAATGAATTATTAAATAGCAGCATGATGAAATGGAAAATAGCAGCATGATGAAATGGAAAATGAAAAATTAGTAAAAGTAATAAAAAAGTAACTTTTAAGGGAAGCTTGCCTAGATAATCCTTGAAAAAGTTCTGAACTATAATGCAGCTTGCAAACTACCCCCACCATATGACGGTAAATAATTAGAAAATGTGAAAGAAGTCACAAGGAATGCTAATCTATATAGGGAAAAATAGAGATAATATGCAATTAGACTTGCTTTAAATTTTATTTTTATATTCCAGTAAGTATCCAATTCAACATGTCATCTATAACTTAGATAAACATTCTCTACTTTTTCTTTTTCTTCCAAGTGATTTTGCTATTATTTCATCCCCAATTTCTTGGTGTAATTTGATGAGAACCATTAATGAGCAATTTATGAGTACAATTTTAAGCCAACCATATAGCTTCTTGCAGTGGTGGGCTTCAACTAATTTAACAACTGGTTCTTTCTTAAAACCAGGTGGGCACAGCTTGGGGGGAATCATATGACTGAGTGGGCATGGCAACTCAATGTCAGTCATGGTAACATGGGGTGGTGAAGTTGGGCCGAAGCGGTGGTGGCCAGAGCCTTAGACTTACCTTTGTGCAGCAATAGCTATGGTGATTTTCCGATGCCTCATCTCTTGCTGGTCTCGCTGCCTGACAGTCAAGGTTTTTAAAAAGATTTTTGCAGCAGGAAATGGCAGGTGGCTACTTCCAGCCTTTGTTGGTGCAGCTGGGCCACAATCCCACGCTGTGATACTGGCCTGCAGCCGTTGTCAGTATTTTACAGTGCAAGAAGTCTGCAGCCGCCACTCTTTTTCAGCATGAGTAGCCTGCAGCTACTGGTTTTTTTCAGCACAAGAAGCCTGCAGCCACCACATTTTGTCGCTGCAAAGGGCCTGCAGCAGCCATCTTTTTGCTGGCTGGAACTGAGCCAGGAGTGGCAGCTGCAGGCTTCTTATGCCAGAAAAGACCAGCAGCTGCAGGTTCCTTGTGCTGGAAAGACCGACAGCTTCAGGATTCTGTCACTGGCAAAGAGGTGGGGGCTGCAGGATTCTCGGTGGCGGGGAGAAGACATGGATAGGCTCTGCCGCCTTTTGGGTCCTGCTCTGGGCTGCTGTCTGCTCTACCTCCACTTTGCCACAGGTATCACATCCAGCCCAAAACAAGGGGACATACTGCTTCCAGGCCAGACTTGCTGGTGGATGGGCAAGTGGGCCATTTTTGGGGGAAGCATTTTCTCTCAGGCCTCGCAACCGGAAGACCCCACGGAAGCCAAAGCTTGGCCTGAAAGGCAGCTCAGCCTCGCCATGTGTCTCTTGCACAATGAGGCGGTCCTGTGGCAGAGTGTAGCAAACCCAAAGCAGATCTTTCTTCTCACCAGCAGCCTTACCTTATAGCCCATGGGGTTTGCACTGTTCTCTGGGCAAAGGCCCCAGGGAAGGCCAGAATCAGGGACTGGCATATTCCCCAACCCAAGGCAAAGGGCGAGTGGGCAGTATGCGGGCAGACAGATGGTGAGAGCCAGGCCCAAAAGGTGCCTCACCGTGTTTACCCCGAGGTGGTTCTTTCACTGAACCCCTTACCTTTGTGGGAAGCTGCAGTGAGCAGAGCGGGTGAGGTGCAGAGATCAGCTGGGCCACGTAGTCTGGGTGAGTGAGTGAAGGACCCAGACAGTAGCTAGGCACGGATGTAACTCTAAGCACTGGCCAAGGTGGGCAAGATGAAGTAGGGTGGTGTGGTGTGGGCGGGGCAAGCCAGTGGTAGGATTTGTTGGTTCGTTGAACTGCACAGAATCTTAACTGGTACGCCTAAACTGGCAGCAGCCCACCTCTGGCTTCTAGCCATGGAAACCAACCATGCCATATTATGCTGCTAATCAGTCTAATTTATATCTAATTGACATATTTGCTTTCACATACTAAGAGTGCAGGGGAATTTAATTTATTTCCCTTAATATCTAGAAAATAAAAGACATAATGTTTCCGAACCAGTGGTATTTTGGATTGTTAATCAAGTGGTTTAATAAGACCTATTAGATAAATATTCATATTCTATTTCATAATATACAAATCTTTATCTGAGGCTCTTATTTCGTTCCTATTCCTGTAGGCTTCAATTTAAACCTTCTTGATCAAGCTCCTTCTACTTTTGCTAAAAAAAATTATTTTTAAAATTCTTATAAAGTCAAGCCATCTTGTACCAGGTCCAACAACTAAATAATGTAAACGATGAATTCAGAAATCAACACTCTTCAGTCAACAGCAATCCTGAAGCCAGCCACTTATCTCCAGCATTTTTTCATTTTCTTTTCAGTCTTATGGTACAATGAATGAGAAGACCACCTCAGTCCATAACTTTTTGAACTTTTTACTTTGTTTATTTTTTTAACATTCATTGTGATACAGATCATGTGATCATTAGTTGTCACTATATGCATAACCACAAGAGATTTGATAAATCTCAAATAGATGGTATACATTTCCAAAATCACCATTCATCCATTCAAGCACCAAATCAGTGTTTCCAAAACTATATGTACAAAATTATGAATGCTGTATTAAATCAAAAGAGAACCATAGTTATTGCAATATTATATTAAACCTTCACCAGTTTATATTTGCGGTATAAAAAGTTGATACCCAGCTTGTAAAAAATATCGTCAGAGGGGCCGTAGTAAGTATGAAAAAAAAAGCCTATCTGTCTTTCATGCATTTTCTGTAAGTTTGCAGTTGGGTTACTGGCTAGTAAAGTTAAAGTAAAGTTATAGGGATGCAGTGACTCAGTGGCTAAGACACTGAACTTGTTGATCAGAAAGTTTGGCGGTTTGAGCTTCCGTTACTTGTTCCAGCTTCTGCCAACCTAGCAGTTCAAAAGAATGTAAAAATGGAAGTACAGAAAATATTGGGAATTGAGAATGCATTCAGCTGTTTAAAGTTTTGAACAGAGTATTTTGTTTTCAATATCAAGAATACATATTTTTTTAAAGAAACGTCTTGAATTGGTAGCTCCTGCAGAGAAGATTCATAAAACCATTGTCTTTTATTACGAACAATTTTGGAAGCCACGAGGAAAACGAATGGATTCCAAAGAGAAGATACAAAATGTTTGGTTAAAAAACAAACAAATTAGGACATTTATCAATTGTACGGCATAATTTTTTAAATGATTTTAACTATTGCTTGAGAATGAGATGTGTGGCATGTAAGTAAATAATTTTGTCAGCAAAACTAAATTCAAAAGAAGCAGATAAATATTTTAACTGAATCTTAAAGAAAATAATCTTAATACTAACAGCAGTTTGACAATTGAATTAATTACCCAGAGAAGTGGCAGACTCGCTTTGCTGCAGGTATTCAAGGTGACTTGAACAATAATTTTCCTTCACTGCTGCCTGAAGACTTAATCTCTTGAGAATGCTTTTAGGTACACAATGAATATGAATGCGCTATTCCAGTGATGGCGAACCTATGGCACGCGTGCCACAGGCGGCACGCTGAGCCATTTGTCAGGGCACGCGAGGCATCAGCAACCTTCACGAGGCTGATCTGAAGCCTCCGGAGCACTCAAAATGATGTGCCGCTGAAACCGGAAGTGACCTGGGGGGTCGTGCAATGCATTATGGGTGCAGCACGCCCGCACACAACCCCCCTGCGCTCCCCCCCTTATGGCACGCAAGCCTAAAAAGGTTTGCCATCACTGCTCTATTCTTTTCCAATTGAAAGTTGAATATTATATTTTTGCAATCAAACATTACCCTTTTGTAACATGGACGTGACATTCAAAAGTTGATTCAATAATAATTGTTGTGTCCGAATCGAGTATAGCAAGCTCAATTTAAATCTCACCAAATCAGACATGCTACTTATCAATGGGTATATGGATAACTAAATAATATTAGCTCAGGTAGTTACTCTTGATGAAGTCATGCTCTACCCAAAGAAGGCTCGTTCATAATCTGTATTTTGTTTTTCTGGACTCTTAGCTTATGTAAACTGTAGCCAAGGGAGCCTTTGCTCAGCTCTGCCTACTGCTCCAGGTCTCAGCCTACTTAGATAAAGCTGCCTGCCAATAATAACCTGTTCCTTTATTACCACTTGGTTGAACAACTCTAACATGGTCTACATGAGGCTGCCTTTGAAGATGATTCAAGAGCTACAGCTAGTATAAAATGCAGCGCGTAAACTCTTACTACTATAGTCCCATCTGGCTAGAACAGTTCTTATTTTGAAGTCACTGAATTGATTGATAGTCAATATCTAAGCACAGTTCAAACTGCAAGTCATTACTTTTAATGGCCTTTATGATACATGCTGGTTGTCTTTTCTTCATCATCAGGTTCATAAACAGATCAAACCAAATTTTATTCCTATATCATTCATCTCTTCATCTAATTTTATAGGCACCCATGAATCTTACCATTGCCCATTCCTCTTCCTGTTCTTATAATATTATTTAATTTTAACTTAACAAAAAACAATTTGATCTTGTTGTATCCTACTTGTTCTTCTAAAACTGGGATTAGTTATAAATATTGTTAAATAAATAAAGAATAAGTAACACGCATATTACTTTGTGCAGATAGAAAAGACAGCATAGAAAATGGGATCAAATATTTATTTTAATTGTTACATTCAAAGGAGGACTTGGATCTTGCACTACTATAATCCTCCTTTCATATATGTGTGTGCGTGTACGTGTGTGCGTGCGTGTGCGTGTGTGTGTATACACATCCATACATCCATACATTTCTGTCTTTGCTCTTTTTTTTTCATCTGTTTCTTCTCAGGATCTCTGGTTCTCGTTCCAGAAAATATCTGAACTACTGAGTTCAAAGCACTAACAAATTGAGATATGAGACTTTTTAGTTGAAAGTAACGAAGATGTAAAGGGATTCATCATAAAAGTCTGAATGGAAAACTTTAAAAATGAATCAATGTAAACTATTTAAAAGATATGATGATGCAAACTGTGCTTAATGAATTTACAGTTGCCAGTGAAGAAATGAAGGCAATTTTTGTGTGTGAGAGGTGGATTTTAGGAAAGAACAAGAATAATAAGATGCATTTCAGAGTTACACTATAGATATGGAACCTGTTATTTCTCTCATTTCTCAATATTTTGTTAGGTATTTTCCTCCCGAGTGCTTGCTTATAATTGTTAACAATGTCTTTCCACAGTTGATCAAGCACTTTATAAAACTGTTCATTATCTGTTCTGGTTTTATAAATGTCTAAGGTATGTTGAGTTTTCATTTTCTTTTGGATGAAAGCAATAATTGAAATAAATTGCTAATCTCTTTTTAACAGTTGGCATATTATGTTAACATTCCTCTTGTAATTCATCTGAAAAATGTTTTAAAAGTACCCATTCATGGACATGCATGCTATTGAGTATATGTACATGTAATAGGCATTGTGCTATGAGATAGTTCTATTCTTTAGTGATTTCACTGCCATCTTCACAATGTGATCCCAGAACTTTGGAATGCACCTTGAACTCTATGTGAAACTTGATAACATTCTGTATACATACCATTATGTTGCCATGTGATATGACTCTGCAGGAAAGAGAGGAGAGATATTTGTTAACACCAGTTGAAAAGTTTCCCTTTTATTTTGCTAGCCTACGTTGAACACACTAGTTTTACATTTCTATTTTATTAACCTCATGGGATATCTGAATATTTGAAAAATGTAACGTAGGTATTGAAAGATACTCATACATTTTCTGTTCTTTTATAATGCAGCAGGGAACCAGAAACTGACCTACTTTTCTGGGGTCTTGAACTAAAGCATAGAAAATCTTTAATGATTTATGGATTGAAGCTGGTGAGCTTGTTTTCTGGATGCATCAGCAACTGAACAAAATTAAGTTACCTTCCAGACAGTAAAACTATAAGCTGCACATTTTACATGGACATCTTTTAGCATTAATGATGCATCAAGGACAGTCAGCACACAGGCAGATTTATAATAGAATAGCTCCCCGTAGACCAGCCCTTTAGAGTATTATTTTGGAATTGTTCTACTTCTAAGAGAGTATTTTAAAATGTTTTTATTAAAGCAGGGAATTCTTCTCCTTCTTATTTAAGCCACAGTGCTTCTCCTTTCTTATTCTAATGGTGCTTATATCTATTACTCAGCAGACTATTTGAAATATAACATGTAAAGATGGATTCAATGTAGGTCAGTAAAAACAATGATAATAATTCTTGAAATGCTACAGTATATAGAAGATGAATATACTCTTTTTCAATTTCTTTCATTCCACCATCTGTAGCTGGATGAAGAGTTCCATAAGCAAATCTTCTTTTAAAAAGTGTTCAGTGATAAAACTGCTGAAAAGAAACTCCTTTGTTAAGGATTGTAATAAAGCTGTGCATGTCATATTCCTTATCTTCCCTCTTCTTTTTTATACCAGATAATCTTATTAATTGTAGCTTTGGGGGGTTAAGTCTTGAATATATTTCCATTTATCTAAAGTAATATTATTTAAAATTGTATTATTTTAAAACAATACATTTAAAATAATATTTCTCTTCTAATATATTTTTATATTTGGAGGATAAAATGGGATGATGGATAAAATGTGTTTCTTTCTTTCCCAGTGAACCTGCAAATAATCTGTTAAATTAATTCCACATCATCACTTCACTGATATAAGAACTCTGAACTCATGTCTTTTATTTCTCTTATTATATGACATTTCATTTGGAGCAGTAAACTTGAATGTCCTTACTTTCTCAGGATTCAATAGCTGTTTTTTTGGCTAACATTAGAATTTCTCCACCTTTAAAAGGATTTTGAAACATTGCTGTAAACTTTGTCACCGTAAAGCAGTTTTTGATCCATATAGTGCAGGACTGTCAAACTCTGGGCTCATGGCCGGATATCTCATGTACAGGCCACTCCCACCCTAGCTCTGCAAAGAGGAGAAATGTCACGATGCATCGCATGACGGCAACATGACGCCATGAGTTTGACACCTGTGATATTGTGGTTGTGCTTCAGGGTGTCATAGTGATGTGTGAAAATAAGCTGATTCAGAGGACTATCCTTGAAGGGTGCCCAGCTGCTCTGAGTTTGTAGAAAGTAGCTGCTTCTCCCATTTTGCTGATTGAAATGCAGTAGTATTCAAAATGGTGTTTTGAACAAGAATGTTACTTCTATTTGTTGCCTTAATTCGAAAAGGGGCTTTGATGTTTCATCAAATCAAATAGTATTTCAATGGCTTCTGCATTTCCTGGCCAAAATTTTATATGGATTTGCTGTCATTTAGAAAATCTGTAAAATCTTGGCTTTTCTTGGGACAGGGTGATTCAGGACCCTGTATCACACATAATATTTTAATTTGTTTTGTATTTCCCTGGTAAAAATGTCTTCTTTCATTTTTGTCATTGGCTCTTTTTTCCCTGCTGTTCTGTTCCATTGTTTTATATTTTTGTATGTTGCCTTGAGGCACTTTGTTATTGCGTGGCTTGTAAATCAAATGAATACATAGCTCAAATAACTACATTACCGGTGGTCGTGTTCTGCTGAAAAGAATACATAGAAAGGAGGCAAGCAAGTCTGTTAATTATATTACATGAAAGCTGCTGTTGTGTTCTGCCTTACGTGGGAGTCTGTCTTACGGAACTCAATGAAAAATACTTCCAAGTAGCCAAACAGTGTAGCTCTAATATTTTCTGAGATAAAGATGGATGATATTTCCCTTTTATGCACAATAGGTGGCAGTGTTGGCCAAGATGATGCATAAGGTACTAAAATCTCAAAAACAAGCTGTCTCTCTCTTATCATTCAGTTATGACAATTGCTGATTAACTGTATAAGTCTCATTTTAACAAAGCAGATATCAGCAGCTAATACCTCAGGGAGTCTATGTACAGTGAACAATCAAAATCTATGATAGAGATTCTATTTCCCTCCTTATTTTTCTGTACAATTGAAAACTTGAAATAAATGACAATAGCACTAGCACTTAGACTCATATACCACTTCATAGTGCTTTTCAGGCCTTTCTAAGTGGTTCATAGAGTCAGCATATTGCCCCCAACATTCTGGATACTCATTTTACCAATCTCAGAAGGAACCTTGAGCTGGTCAGAATCGAACTCCTGGAATAAGCAGTGAGTTAGCCTGCGGTACTGCATTCTAACCACTGCACCAATGATATAAAAAGGTGAAATATATTCATAATTTCATGCCTCTTTTAAAATTTATCTGCTTTTCTAAATCTGAAGTGCACTTTTTATTGACCATGTAATTGGTTAGATCAACTTACAATTAAATCAATATTCAAATATTGTGACAAAGAATTTGTCATCCATTTCTCAGTATAGCTAACAGTCATTAATATAGATAAGGTAAAAAAAGATTTTAGTACAGAGATGGCATAAAACATTATGGTGATACATTTGATGATACATTTTACAATGATACATTTTAAATTTCTATCATTTATTTACACTTGATTAACAAATCGAATCAATCTTTTATCTTTCTTCATTGCTACTTTAAAACCAAGTTACTATTGAAGCTGCCTGTTTTTTAATGTATTTCTCATGTGAATACCCATGAAAACAAGTAGAATTTCAATTGCACAATATCAGATTTTTTGAAAAAGCAGTGTCTATAGACCCCTCTGCCTCAAAATATATTTCAATTAGACAGCTTCTTTGTTAAAGGTAAAGGTTCTCCCGCACACATATGGTAGTTGTTTTCAGCTCAACGGGTGGTGCTCATCTCTGTTTCTAAGCCGAAGACCCAGCGCTGTCCAAAGACGTCTCCGTGGTCATGGTGCCAGCATGACTAAATGCTGAAGATGCACAGAACACTGTTACCTTCCCACCAAAGTGGTCTACTTGAATTTTTAAATGCTTTTGAACTGCTAGGTCGGCAGAAACTGGGACAAGTAATGAGAGCTCACTCCATTATGTAGTGCTAGGGATTCGAACCGCTGAACTGCCTACCTTGCTGATCGACAAGGTTAGCTTCCTAGCCACTGAGCCACTGTGTCCCTAGCTTATTTGTTACTCATGTATAAATTTTAAGTAAACTAAAGTGTTGATAATCAATAGGAAAAAAGTCTGGCCTGTCGGCTTTGTTCATTAGGTTCTGCTGTTTTTTTGAGGCTAAAATGGTAGTCCTACAGCAGTGGGAGTCATTCGAGACATGTTATAAGAATCAGAACTATATAGTTGTACAAAATCATCTCTGTAGTGAAAAAAAAAATGAAGCAACTGAAGAGTATCATTGCGGATTCTAAATATGATGTAGTGATGTGAAATATTCACATGCAAATGAAAGCAGACAGTTCCTGCAGCTCATTGTGTAAAATGATAAACTGTGTTATAAACGTAGGGGTGGCACTTGGTATACCGTGTCTGCAGGGAATGTGTTTGTGTTTTAAATAATAAAGTATAATAATGCCAGTTCGTCTAGATCTAAACCCAATTTTTGTCTGGGAGTGAAAGTCTGGGAGAATTAATAGCTTGCTCAGATGCAGGAAATATTCTTGGTAGGACATGTCAATAAATCTGTTGGAAAATCACTCAGTTTTTTAACTTTCTCTCAGATCAGAGTTTTAAATTTCTTAATTATCCCTATTTCCTCATCATATGAAAAATATATGCATATGTAATTAGTGGAATGACTTGCTTCCAGAAGATGTGGGTACTCCAACTCTGGATTTTTAAAAAAGAGATTGGACATCATTTGTTTCAAATGTTTCCTGCTTGAACAGGTAGTTGGACTAGAAAAACCTCCAAGGTTCTTTCTAACTCGGTTAATCTGTTATTCATTGCTCATTAATAATTAATATCTTGCTTTATCTCAAATAGCTAAGTAGGATAAAACTTCCTTATTACTTGAAGGAAGACTCTTAGATAACTCCAGGACTCTAGGCTGTGCTAGGAAGCAAAATTAAACAAGCAGTTGAGAAGAAGACAATAAAAAGATACTTTTGTGGTATTGCCAAACAATCCTAATGGATGAATCCAGGAAGTACTCCTCAGACTAAGAAATGTGTGTTTAAATGTTATAAATTCTTTTCTTCCTAAATCTCCGTATTATTATTAAAGTGGAATAAACAGACTAGGAAAACAGCACTATACTGGAACAAATAAACATACTGCAAGGGATGGCTCAAATAGTGCAAAATGTGTGTAATAATAATAATAATAATAATAATAATAATAATAATAATAATAATAATAATAATAATAATAATAATAATAATAATTTAATACTTATAAACCGCACCCTCTCCCCACAGGGACTCGGGGCGGTGCACAGGAAGAATAAAAACAATGACTATATACAACATTTCATATTAAAAATAGATTAAACAGCACCTGTGCTAAAATATCCGTTAAAACTAACTAAACTAAAAATCCCCAATAAACCCAAGAACAGAGGAATAACTATCCCAGGCCGGCAAGGCAGAAGGTAGCTGGACTAGCGGGAGATTAACACTAATATGTTACAAATTGAAGATGCTATGTTCCTGCTTTCTGAATACCAACTGTGAGCTATCAAATATTTCCAGATAAAAATAGTTATTTTCTAGCAAGGACTTTCTCCTAAGTTTTATGCCTATTAGCTATCTTGCTTTGAACTGTCACCCATTCACAGGTGGTCAGTGATGCTGTGATCTCAGTCTCTGCAGGTCCTAGACTCTTTGACTCCAGTTATTGATTCCTTGAAACCAGCTACTTTTTTTGGATGTATCAGAGTCAAGGGTCAGGGAGTAAGATGATTTGTTTCTGCCAAAAACTCTTTTAGCAAAGAGATAACAGAAATGTTAGTCTCATGCATGAATTCATTTTAGAATGAATGACAAATTCAACTTACAGTGACCCACTTAGATTAGATATTATTTGGAGGAAATGTGTACATACATACATACATACATACATACATACATACATACATACATACATACCTAGCTATACCCGGCCACGCGTTGCTGTGGCCTAGTCTGGTTAAATGGCCAACCAATCTGTGTGTAGATCTATACCTGCACACATACACACAACCACTATATAACCCCCAACCTACCTACCTACTGTATTTCTCCCTCTCTATCTATCCCTCTACCTACCTACCTACCTACCTACCTACCTACCTACCTACCTACCTACCTACCATATTTCTCCCTCTCTATCTATCCCTCTACCTACCTACCTACTGTTTTTCTTCCTTTCTCCCTCTATCTACCTACCTACCTACTGTATTTCTCCCTCTCTATCCCTCTACCTACCTACCTACCGTATTTCTCCCTCTCTATCCCTCTACCTACCTACCTACTGTATTTCTCCCTCTCTCTCTATTCCTCTACCTACCTACTACTGTATTTCTCCCTATCTATCTATACACCTACCTACCTACCTACCTACCTACCTACCTATGGTATTTCTTCCTCTCTATCTATCCCCCTACCTACCTACCTACCTACTGTATTTCTCTCTCTCTCTCTATCCCTCTACCTACTTACCTACCTACTGTATTTCTTCCTTTCTCCGTCTATCTATCTACCTACCTACCTACTGTATTTCTCCCTCTCTATCTATCCCTCTACCCACCTATCTACCTACTGTATTTCTTCCTTTCTCCCTCCCTCTACCTACCTACCTACCTACCTACCTACCTACCTACCTACCTACCTACCTACTGTATTTCTCCCTCTTTATCTATCCTTCTACCTACCTACCTACTGTATTTCTCCCTATCTATCTATCCACCTACCTACCTACTATATTTATTTATTTCTCCCTCTACCTACCTACCTACCTACCTACCTACCTACCTACCTACTGTATTTCTCCCTCTCTATCACCCTATCCACCTACCTACCTTATTTCTCCCTCTCTATCTATCCCTCTATATACCTACCTACCTACTGTATTTCTCCCTCTCTATCTATTCCCCTATCTACCGACCTACTGTAATACAATAATACAATAGCAGAGTTGGAAGGGACCTTGGAGGTCATCTAGTCCAACTCCCTGCCTAGGCAGGAAGCCCTATACCATTTCAGGCAAATGGCTATCCAACATCTTCTTAAAGACTTCCAATGTTGGGGCATTCACAATTTCTGGAGGCAACTTCTGTTCCACTGGTTAATTGTTCAAACTGTCAGGAAATTCCTCCTCAGTTCTAAGTTGCTTCTCTCCTTGATTAGTTTCCACCCATTGCTTCTTGTTCTGCCCCCTGGTGCTTTGGAGAATAGCTTGACTTCCTCTTCTTTGTGGCAACCCCTGAGATATTGGAAGGCTGCTATCATTTCTCCCCTAGTCCCTCTTTTATTAAACTGTATTTCTCCCCCCCTCTCTCTATGGGCCACCTGGGAGTTTGCTATCTCAGTGCCTTCTTTTGGCCCTAAGAGGCCTCCATATGAGGCCTCTTCCAACAATGACAGTTGAAAAGCAGCCTGATGGGCGGGGTTACAGGGAGGTGAAAACATGATCAGTGGGTACATTTTACATTTGTGTACCTTGCACATGACACAGGTGTGCTAGGCACAAAATGAGTATGTATTCTATTATCGGAAGTCCTTGGGAACATTGTGTGAAAATTTGAGGTAAATCGGTGCAGTAGTTTTTGAGATTAGCTGCTTTGTACAAACTATTTTACATTTTTATTTATATAGATATACTAGCTATACCCGGCCACGTGTTGCTGTGACCCAGTCTGGTTAAATGGCCAACCAATCTGTGTGTATATCTACACCTGCACACATACATACAACCACCGCATAACCCCCAACCTACCTACCTACTGTATTTCTCCCTATCTATCCCTCTATCTACCTACCTATTGTATTTCTCCCTATCTATCCCTCTATCTACCTACCTACTGTGTTTCTCCCTATCTATCTATCCCCCTACCTACCTATTGTATTTCTCCCTATCTATCCCTGTACCTGCCTATCTATCTACCTACTGTATTTCTTACTCTCTATCTAACCCTCTATTTATCTACCTACCTACTGTATTTCTCCCTCTATCTATCCCTCTACCTACCTACCTACTGTATTTCTCTCTCTCTATCTATCCCTGTACTTACCTACCTACCTAACTACTGTATTTCTCCCACTATCTATCCCTCTACCTACCTACCTACTGTATTTCTCTTCTCTATCCCTCTACCTACCTACCTACCATATTTCCCCCTCTCTCTGTATTCACCTACCTACCTACCGTATTCTTCCCTCTCTCCCTCTACCTACCTACCTATTGTATTTATCTCTATATACCTGTACCTATCGACCAACCTGCTGTATTCATCCCTCTCGTTTATCCCTCTACTTACCTAACTACCTACTGTATTTCTTCCTCTCTCTATATTCCTCTACCTAAATAAATAGCCCTCCCCTCCCCAGACCACCCCCCTCAGTCAACCCCCTCCAGCCCCCCCCCTCCCTCCCTTGTGCCTAACACAGTGGTGGGCAAAGTCATTAGTCTCTTTGTCCCTCTGTTCCTCCCTCCTTCTGTCTTTCTCTATCATTCTCTCTGTCTCTCTCTCTCTCTCTCCTTCCTCCCCCATCTCTGTCACTCTGTTTGCATATGATTGCCTGTCTATCTTTCCCTCACTCATTCTCTCTGTGTGTCTGTCTCTCCCCTCCCTTTCTCTCTGTCACTGTGTGTGTGCCTGTCGATCTCTCTCATTCATTATCTCTCTGTTCGTCTCTCCCTCCCTCTCTGTCTCTGTGTGTATCAGTCCCCCCCCTTCCGCAAGCAGCGAAAAGGCCGGCATGTCGGGCTGGGGAGGCTAGGGCTGCCTCCTCCCGCAGTGAGCGTGGCCATCTGGGCACCACATGCCCACCCCCACCAGCCCCGCGCCACCGCCGCTGCCCCCGAGCCCAGCGACATGCAGCCCCCGCCGCCCAGGAGGCCATGCCCCCACCAGCTCTCTCCAATGGCTCCGGAAAGTGCACCTCGGTGGCCATTGGAGAGAGCTGGTGGAGGAGGAGTTGTGCCCTGCCTGACATGCCCACCAGGCGACTACCACACGGGGCTTGGATGCTTCTGATCCTGTGGCCCTGCGTGCGTGTGCGTGTGCGCGTGCGTGTGTGTGGAAGAGAGCGGCTGCAGGCAGACAGGGAGGTGCATGCGTTGCTTTCCACGTTGCCCCTGGCAACGTTCCTTCAAGGTGGTTTTCTGCCGTTACGTGTCCATGACGTATCAGCCGGATGGGAGGAGTTACACGGAGCTTAAACCGTGTTCAGTGAGTAACTTTTATTTGTGCGTGCCTTGCACACGATACACGTGTGCTAGGCACAAAATGATTTGGTATTCTATTATCAGAAGTCCTTGTCAACATTGTGTGAAAGTTTGGTGTAAATCGGTCCAGTAGTTTTTGAGATTAATGGATTCGTACAAACTATTTTACATTTTTATTTATATAGATATATAATTGTTCCACAACACCCTGTTAGGGCCCCAATTAAGGGAGGAGACATACTGTTTCCTTTTCTGCCTTTCGGCTCATCACCAGAGACCATCTAGACAGAAAGCCATAAGTTCCGTAGTGTGATTTTTTAAATATGTGTGTTAGTTTTATGTTCTAATTTATTTATTGATCAGCTCATAAAACTAACAAACATATATATATATATGTGTGTGTGTGTGTGTGTTATGTTTTTGAGCTGATCAATAAATAAGTCAGGGAGACTAGTATAGATCTATTTCGAGCTTTTTAGCTCTCATCAGCTAGCCATACCCTTACTGGGATTCGAACCGGGGCTGTATTCCATGCCAGGTGAGAGCCTTAGCCATTAAGCCAGCCAGGTTCTGTTCCTGCTCTGCTGAAACAGGAGGATAAGTATATATAATTGTTCCACAACACCCTATTAGGGCCCCAATTAAGGGAGGAAGCATACTGCTTTCCTTTCCTGCCTTTCGGCTCATCACCAGAGACCATCTAGACAGAAAGCCATGAGTTCCGTTGTGTAATTTTTCTTTTTTTATATGTGTGCTACGTTTTTATTGATCAGCTCAAAAACGTAACGCACATGTAAAAAAAAAGTCCACATATCTTAAAATTGCCAAGATTGAGAAACACTAGTATATACTAAAAAGCATAAAGATCTCCACTATTTTGTTGTGTGTCAGTTGCCACCATATATCTCCAGTTGAAAAAAAATTGCACAATGGCAGTCTGCAAGCAGACAAGCAAGGTCAGAGAACACCAAGATTCTCACTATTTAGCCCTGAGTTATACAATAGACATTCTTTCCTATTAGATATATCCTAAATTAGAGCACCACTATGATCAACAAAGTAAATAAAACTTCCTTGGATAACAGTCTTTGGCTAGCTGTGTAGCACATGCTGGAATGTCGTATTATGCAAAGCTGTGAGGGAACTTGTGTAGTTTGGGCTTTGCATACTATAGCAATCAGCTTATTTTTGTTTATTTAACAAAACATGTTAAATTGATTATGGCAGAGCAAGCAGTGTGAATCTATAAATATATTTCTTGTATACAAATATATATGAACTTCAACACATTGTTTATCTCCATTGCAATAATTTACCATGCAGAACTGTTTGAAAGCAATGTGAAAACAATTAATGTAATGGTTAGTGAATAAGATCTGTGATAAGCAAAACTCATGCTAGATAAACAGCTACAACGCACTGGCAACATATAAAGTAGCTACATGGAATTGCACCAAGCAATATAGATTTTTATTCCTGAATTTGAAACTGCATTCCTGTATATAAAGTATTATCACTGACATATTCAAGGCAGTTCAACCGAACCGAACCAAACCAAACTGAACCAAACTGAACAAAGCATTGGAATTCAGTTTTGAGACAGGAAAGCAAAATAGAGAAGTTGATTGAAATGCCTCCCAAAATTTCATGTCTTTGTCTTCTTTCAAGGAGATGCTGTAACTGAATGACTTCCTACTGCCATGATATTGTGCTTCAGTGTTTCCTTTGTATTAGATTGATCTTTATATGACCTAAGTACTGATTTAATGCTGAAATTCAGTTGCTTATGATAGGCAGGCAATTGAAAAGTCTCTCATGTAAAAAGGATACCACATTTATTTTCACAACACTAAATCTTATTTTCTTTCCCTTCCTGGCCCTAAAGGACAGTAAAAAAATCAAGCACAAAACCTGGCTCAATACATTTTATAGTGTAGCAGATAATTAAATTGTGCCTCCTGCTGTAGTATGTGGCAAATTTCTGTGTTCCTTCAAAGAGAAAGAAGGCTTTCCTGGAAAACCCTCTATTCTTTGTTATTATTTTTCTGTTATCAATTTCAGTTTTATAAACATGAGATATGCTTACAGAAGGACAACCTTTAGGGGATATGGGATATAAAGAATTAATGAAGCAGTAAAAATCTACATTGTTCACATTCATTCAAATGCTAACCATTCTCTTTATAATAAGGATGGAGAATTTCCAATTTGTAATCTATGCAGAGTTAATCCATAAACCCATCTGATTTATGATTTTCATGACATATGCTTCTCATTTCTATTTTTTTTAATCATAGTGTTTTCATGGGTTTTTTCAAGTGTTTACCTGCCTGATTGCAATGTTCAAACTACATCACATCTGTTACACTTTCTGTACCTCACCAATGTTATGCCTATTTGTCATGAATTATTTCTGATTGTGATGAATCAATTCCACACTTACCAAAACAACACACAGTTGAAATTATTGGCAGGTAAACCAGTGTGATTTAAAAATAACAATGTGTATCCAGGTTTGCTACTGATAGAAAATTGTTTCAGAATGTGGAACTTGGAACATCAAACATACATATATTAAACTTTCTCAATATTCCGGTGAAAATGAATTATTTGATAGACTTCCAACAGACAATTATGAAAAATGAATAAGCACATTACAATCTCTATAATTTGTTAAGATGCTGTACAAATTTCATTCAAGCAACTCATTCTTCCTACCAAGTTCAGAAGTTGATTTCATCAATTTAGATCTAATTGATTAATTTACAATAATATGTCTGTGGCTGGAACACTGTGTCCCATTTTAGTTTGCAAACAAGAAGAATGTTGAGAAACTGGAAATAGTGAACTTGAAAGAACAACAAAAATATGAGGACAATGAAGACTACCGTAAATATTATGAAGATTAGGTAAAAGGACTGCATATGTAAAGAAGAGGAGCTAAGAGAAGACACTAACAATTATGTAATATTTGAAGGGCTGTCATAAGGAAGAAGGTTTAGATTCATTCTCTATAATGCCAAAGGATAGGACAAGAACCAAATGGGTAGAATCTGTATGCAAAGAAAGCCAACTTGAAGTAAAAAAATAATTTGCTAGCCATAACAGCTATTCAGCAGTGGAGCAAGTGGGCTCAAAAAACAATGGGTGTAATACTACTAGAAGTTTTCAAAGAAAGGTTGGACATCAATTTATCAGGATGATCTGAGGATTATTGTCCTGGACAAGGGGTTGAATTACGACACATTAAAGCTATGGAAGACAGGCAATGGCAGCTGTTACCTCAAAGAAAGAAGCGTGGCCAATGTACAAAGATTCAGAGTTTAACTTCTGCATCTGATTTATCCTACCTAAGTGCAGAAACTTACATTTCTCAGCATCAAATAACATTTATTTATATAGAGGGATTTATTTAAGTGTAACAATGTTCCTTTTAACTTTGAAGGCCTCCTCTCTTTTATTTATATCAGGCATGTCCAAAGTCAGGCCCGGGGGCCATTTGCGGCCCGGGGGTCGGTTTAATACGGCCCTCCAACAGCCCTCCCTGCTCTGTGTAAATGTGGCCCTCCCTTCCTCCCTCTGTCTCTGGGGCTGTGTGGCTGGGAGGGAGGTGGACGGAGGTTACGGACGCCTCCTCCCGCAGCGGGCGAGGGAGCAGGCGGGGTGAGCACCCAAGGCTACCGTCATCTTAAGCACCACCGAGGCTGTCGCCCGGCAGGGGCGTCAGGCAGGGAAGCCGGTCGCGTCTCCATCGCTGCACGTTCTGGGGCTGCGAAGCTGGGAGGGAGGTGAATGCGCGGCCCCAGAACGTCCGCTTGGCGCATTCACCTCCCTCCCAGCCACGCAGCCCCAGAACGTGCACCTCCCGCTGCACAAGGTCGCCCGGCAGGGGCGTCAGGCAGGACGTGCGGCCTCAGAACGTAAGTCGTGGTGCCTGCCGGAGGGAGCCGCGATGGAGACATGACCGGCTTCCCTGCCTGACGCCCCTGCCAGGCGACAGCCTCGGTGGTGCTTAAGATGATGGTAGCCTTGGGTGCTCACCCCGCCTGCTCCCTCGCCCGCTGTGAGTGGCGAGGAAGTGACTGACAGACACAGAGAGAGACAGAAGGGGAGGGAGGGAAAGACAGAGAGACAGACAGAGACAGAGAGAAAGAGAGGGAGGGAGAGAGACGGAGAGAGACACAGATAGAGAATGAATCGGAATCGGATTGAATCGGAGACAGACGGGGAAAGAGAGAGAGACAGACATACAGAGAGAGGGAGGGAGGGAGAGAATCAGAGAGAGTGACACACACAGAGACAGGGAGAGACAGAGAGAGGGAGGGAGAGACAGATAGATAGAGACTGATTAAGTGAGTGAGAGACAGACAGACAGACACACACACAGAGTGACAGAGAGAAAGAGAGAAAGAGAAAGAGAGAAAGAGAAAGAGAAGGAAAGAGAAAGAGAGAGAGAGAAAGAGACAGAAAGAAAGAGAAAGAGAGAGAGAGAAAGAAAGAGGGAAAGAGAGAGAAATGGAGAGAGAGAGAGAGGAAGAAAGAGAGAGAAAGAGAGAGAGAGAGAGAGAGAGAAAGGGAGACAGAAAGAAAGAGAAAAAGAGAGAGAGAAAGAAAGAAAGAGCGAGAGAAATGGAGAGAGAGTGAGAGAGGAAGAAAGAGAGAGAGAGAAAGAAAGAGAGACAGAAAGAAAGAGAAAAAGAGAGAGAGAGAAAGAAAGAGAGAAAGAACGAGAGAAATGGAGAGAGAGGAAGAAAGAGAGAAAGAGGTAGGTAAGTTTTTTTAAAATTTATTTTCAATACATTGTGAAAACTCAACTGTCAGTTGATCTTAATGTTATGAAATGAAAAGTATGTCATTTGCAATTAACTTGGCATAAAATAATTTATTTGCATTTAATTGTAGTGGTTCAAAGAATGTTCGGAAAAATGTTCGGCCCTCCACCATGTTCACTTCATCCAATCTGGCCCTCTTTGAAAAAAGTTTGGACACCACTGATATATGCTGTACAATGCTGTACATTTCTACCCATGGCCACAGCAACAATGCCGTGGAAGTGCTGTCTCGGTGTCTGGAGGCCGTGCGGCTCTGGATGGGGAGTAACAAAGTCAGACTCAACCCGTCCAAGACTGAGTGGCTGTGGTTTCCGGCATCTCGATATAGCCAACTAACTCCATTGTTGGCTATCGGGGGCGAGTCATTGGCTCCTGCGGAAAGGGCCCGCAACTTGGGTGTCCTCCTGGACTCACGGCTGTCCTTAGATGACCATGTGACGGCCATGGCCAGGGGGGCCTTCTATCAGGTCTACCTGATATGCCAGTTGCGCCCCTTTCTAGATCGAGATGCCCTACGCATGGTCACTCACGCCCTCGTTATTTACCGCCTAGACTACTGCAACGCCCTCTACATGGGGCTCCCCCTGAGGTGCACCCGGAGGCTCCAGCTAGTGCAGAATGCAGCCGCGCAGGGGATTCTGGGAGTCTCTCGTTACTCCCACGTAACACCTCTCCTGCGCGAGCTGCACTGGCTGCCTGTGGTCTTCCGGGTGCGCTTCAAGGTCGTAGTTACCATCTTCAAAGCGCTCCATGGCTCGGGTCCTGGTTACTTGAGAGACCGCCTCCTACCACATTCCTCCCTTCGACCTGTCCGCTCTCACAGAGTTGGCCTTCTCAGGGTGCCGTCAGCCGGTCAATGCCGACTGGCGACCCCCAGGGGAAGAGCCTTCTCTGTGGCGGGTCCGTCACTCTGGAACGACCTTTCCCCCGATATCCGCACCATCACGGACCTACGACTCTTCCGTCGGATGGTAAAAGCTCATTTCTTTCATCTAGCCGGCCTGACATAGACTAGGGAATATTTTAATTTGTTATTTATGGGTTTTTAACTATTTATTCAATTTTAGCACAGTGGTATTGGTTTAATTGTTTTTTAAATTTTGTATATTGTGGGGGTTTTACTTTTCTGTGCACTGCCCTTAGTCCCTTTCTGGTGAAAAGGGCGGTATATAAATTGAAAATAAACTAAACTAAAATCTTGAGTCTGAACATTTTGGATTATATTTCTTCTTTGTGATAAATGAACCTGCCACATTAATTTGAAAACCTAGCGTTAAGAAGTTTGTCAATACTGGGTTGTACATAACTGTGAAGTAACAGCTTGACAGAGCCAAGAAATCACGTCTCAAATCATTCATTAGAAGTCAAAATGAAAGCCCACTTCTTGCATTTATCATTGCTGAAAATCCCATACTGTTCTGGAAGATTTTAATATCTTTCCAGGTCAGTAACAATCAAATGCCACCTTGGGTGAGCACAGTTATTTAAAACTCTAAGAACACCACTCATGGGGGGAAAAAACCCTCTGCAGCCTACCTGGCTTAATGTGGGACATTAGCAGAAAAAATACTGATTCAAAGAAGTAGTATTCAAATTAATAAATCTGTAAACAGTAAAGCTGCAGCTAGCTCCAAATTTATGCATGCGGTTAATTCCTTATTAAGCTTTTATGAAACCAGCCACCTGACATATTCATGGACTTTCACATGAATTCAAAATGTAATTGGCTTCCATCTGTACTTCTCTTAGGTTTCTCTGCCATTTATTTCATTTTTCTGTTTTCCTACTAGGAAAAGAACATCTGTTATAAGGAAAGGACAAGGCAGATCCATGTTTGACTGATTGTATTAGTCTGCTACCTGAAATGCCATTATATCCTTAACTTCTTGGCCATGCTGTAATTGAAATGTACTGAGCAAAGTTTCATGTAGCATGATCCAGTGCTGATGGAAGATTTTTGCTACGAGTATTTTCATCTAATCAATACCCTCCTCTTAGTAGAAACCCAATGTCAAGACCTGGGTATGCCAAATATTATGGGACAGCTAAGAGTGTCATACAACTTTGGGGGTAGTTTGTAGGATAAAGATGCTTCCTCTGCTTTTTAATGTTCTTTTAATTCAAACCCAATTTTATTCAGTATGCATTTTTAGTCTCACAAATGAAAAAGAACATAAAATACTTCTTTACCTCTTTCTCTAAATTAGTATCTTCTTGTAAAGATGATTATAAAGAGAAAAATCCAATTTGTGTCCTGAAATCTGCTCATTTATGGCCAAGAATTCTCAAATGTGGTCACTTATATAGGTTTTTACAAGTACGTTAGTAAAATATTTCTAATAGCTAGAATTGTATACCTTGTAAACCACATTATTTATTTTGTCGAGTATATTATTTTCACTAGCATTTTTGCCAACAACCTTATGAAGGAAATAATTTCTACCTATAGAATAGGAATGAAGGTTTCTGCCACAAGGTTTCTATTGATACAGTTCAGTTACATTAATTGTGGAATAATTTGCCCACTCTCGGGAAACTAAATGAAAGGGACTGCATTGGTGTGAGAATCATGTTGGTTACTTGTGTTCACTATTTAATGAATCCAATGAAATTATGTTTAGAAAACACATTTAAAATCTTTCTTTCCCTCACCTGAAGTGCATAGGGCTGCAATGTTTCAAACACTTCAAAAGAGAACTCTGAATGGAACCTTGAGTTTCATCTATGAGCCCATTGAACCTGTGAACTTGCACAATCAAGATACCTTCTAAAAATAATAGAATAGAATAGAATAAATCTTTATTATGGTCAAAGACCAGCAATACACGTTACATTTAACCATATGTTAAAAAGTACTAACTTTAAGATATAATTTTAAAAATGTCAGCATTATAAGTGGAAAGTAGCATACATGTTCTCACTTTGTTCAGGTCATTTGCTGGTTTACCCAGGTGCAAAAGCGTTAAGTATGTATGTAAATACCATGGTCCAGAAATTGTTAGAGATATGTCCAAATGATTGGTACAAGATCACAACTATACTCTGGTTTCTCTTCAGATCGTATAAATCTTTCGCCTTCTAAAAAGGACTTACATGTAGCACTGTGAATGCACTGCCTGGACAAAGAATGATATTTTCAATCCTCAATAAATCATGTCTATCAAATACTTAGAAGATGTGATTTCTATAACCTACACCTTTATTGCACAATTTATGGCTCTCGGAACATATGACAGAGCTTTTGATATTTCTGGAATTTAAAGTATATTGTTTCATTTACTAAGATCCAGTTCTCACCACTCTTTTACTATTATAGGAAAAACTTATGTAGATTTATACCATGGAAGAAATTGTTCTTAATGCAAAGGATAAAAAGTCACATTTTTGAAATTTAATGTCCTCCAAAATAGTATGTTTCAGGGTAAAATATTTTTTGTGTATGTGGGTGAATGAGAGTGAAAGATGTGAAATATTAATGTTCACAAAAACTCTAAGTTATTAATGGACATTCTCCTCTCCACCAAAGCTCTGACCCATGAATACAATGTGTGATCCACATTTGTATGACGACCAAAACATCTTCAAAGAGTTTCAAATATATTCATGTAATCAAATGGGCATTCTGTAATTCCTTAGGTACCAGTTTAGTTTTTGAAAATGAGAAAAGAGGGTTGAGATATGTAGAAAAGCCTTCAAGAAGAAACAGAGAATATTTGTAGATGAGAAAATGTTACTAAGATCTCTGAATTTTTCCAAATGTATTACTCCTTGAAATATGCAGTGCTGCAAATACTTTGACTGTGTCTTAAAGATTTTTCTATATTTTATACTATAACAAAATCTTTTCTAAATAACAGATACAGTAATTCTAATGGGAATTCTCTGTCTTATAGGAGACAAAAATAATTTTACTGTCGTATTCTTGGTTTAAATTCATTCTATTAAAAAGTATTCAATGTAACAAGAAGAAAAATTTGTTTAACTTCGAGTTCAGTTTAGTGATCACATCCACTATAATGTATTGTTTCTGAGATGTTAATCTACATCAACCCTAATTTTATTGTACCATGGAAAGCCATGTCATCCAAACCTTAGGTAGGACAGGTAGGAGGTTGCCAAACAAGGCTAGATATATCTATCATTGCCTAAATTGTATATTGTATATAAATTGTATATAAATCATCAAAATAGGCATTATTTTACATCCTTCTAGGTAATACATTCATTTTTAATCACAGAATTTCTACCTAACAATATAATTGTAAATTCTCCAATGTCTACATATTCTTATGCATTTCAGTCCTTGTCTTAATAATTGTTTTGGGGAGAAAAACTACTCTTTATACTAATCACAATATTTCACTTTTCCCAATCTTAAAACTGTTCTCCCCATAAATCTTTTCACTCTTTCATTCTTATGTTTTATGTTTGAAACCTTCATTTAAAAAGTTATTTTCAATAATTTTGATTGTTTTTTCAGAAACATTTCTTAAAAACATCCCAATCTTCACTGCTTGGAAATTTCTCCATTTCTTGGAAATTGACCATTTTTCTTTTTACACTCACAAACATGTATGTCTCAATAGCTATACTGAAACTATTGTTATTGATATATTGAAATAATATATATTGAGAATATATATTGAGTATATAAGAGTTATATACCTAACACAGGTTTCATTTGTTGAATGAATGTTCCCTGGGCTTACTTTCCCTCTTGCAGATGTTTCATGTTTTCTGTTCCTTCATATTAGGTGATGTATGAGATCCTATACAATAAAGATTTTGCGATAATTTAAACTAATTTAATATAAAGTTGTCAGAAAAAGACCTTTTATCTTCCAAACAATGTCCCGTGTTTCCAGATTCTGTCTGTGTATGAATATTTGTATGTATAGTCCCATATGTTTGTGTGTGTGTAATGTGTGTGGTATGTGTGTATATTACTTCAACTCTGTGTTACTATTCTCCTGAAATTGGTACATAAATATTGTTGAGCCATTAGAAGACATAGTTTATGACATTCTTGTCTTCTAAATTCAATATAGTTTTATTTCATACTCCTCTATGATTATGCCTATGAAAAAGTGTTAATTGCTTCACTTAAACAGTGATTCAATTTGAAAAGAAAGCATATTAGCGCTTATTCAGCTTAGCTTAAGGAAGTTAATTAAGGAAACCTCTGGGGGGAAAAGATAACTCAAATAATATAATTTATTAGTTAAGAAATGGACAGAAATTTCACGCTATGTATCAAAAAATTAGAAATACAAATGTTGACGTGAAAAACAAAAAAATAAGTTTCTTATTTTTTTAAGAGGACTCTTTTTAAAAAAAATTATTGTTGTATATTTGTCAGACAAATTATGTCCCTTACTGTCATTAAAGTTTTATTACAAATCTTAGATGCATTATAAAATGTCATAGGCCTAATTGATATTCTAATCAGACCTTATTGCTGATACTATAAAAAATTGTAAAAGAACCTCAATTAATTTAGTCTTCTCTTTCCAGTACTTAACCAGTTGCATCTGGAATAATACTGTGCCATAATCATATTCCTGTATGCAGAAATATATAATGTAAGTGGCATATTTCCTGGAGGAGAGAGTTAAGAAAGAAAAAATTGAGGAGATAAAACTTTTGAAATGGGTGATAACAGATACCTGATTTTTTTTAAAAAAATGAATAAAATGGAGATTTTGCAGTGTCTTTCCACTGCCATGTCCACCAAGCCATTTGAATTTCACCACTGGGTTAGTGGTACGTTTGTATCATGATAAAAAAAAGAATAATAATTGAAATGGATAACAGAGCAGAATATAATATTCATGACCACAAAATAATGCTCAGTTTTTATGCTTTCCTACTAATAATGCAGACCTATTTGATTGCATCCTTATAGTAGTTAAGTAAGCAACCCACTTATTAGGGTTGTTTTAGTGACCTGCCCTTTTGCCATGTCACATTTATTTCAATGTGCTTTGTGAATCGTGCTTTAGCAGATCATCATTAGACTAAATTTGAAGTCTTCCTGCTGAAAATTGTGTCCTAGAAAAAAATTATGTGATGCAAAAATATTCCTCCTTCATGTGTTTTTCAACTATACTCTGTCATTTGTAACTGCTAAGTGGATATGTACTCATAATTTTCATTCTCTGTCATCTTTACTGTTCTGATATTCCATTATTAGTACTAAGGCAATGACATCAAAATCTATTAAGGGAAAAGGAATGATGTTGAATCCAATAAGACCTTAACTATTGTAACTGTAAAAGGTCACTATTAATATGTCATGATGATATATTAATAAAACATTAAACAATTAAGAATGTCACATTAGCAATTGAGCTTGATTAGTCAGTTCATGAATAATAATAACATTAAAAATGACAGGGTGGAAATTTCTGGTATTAAATGGGTTGCCATCCTACAGATACTGGAGCAAAAATGTTGCAATGAATGAATGCAAACACAATTATTCTTTTTACCAGGCAAATATTTTATTAATGACTTGGACATTCTTTAACACTTAAATGGAATCATTTATATTATGCTCAGGGAATTCAGTTGTGAAACAAGTTTACTTTTCCTGTTCACCTGAATATTTTTAATTAAGTATTGTCCCCAAAGGTATGTAGATATAATTCATCTTTTTGTGTGCATGTGCAAGGTGACAGAGATAGAGCATCATGACAAATAAACACAGCTGGCAATGCCATTAGACAAAATGAACCTATTACCTGAAGTGTAAGATCCTGAGGGACTGCACTGGTAACTCACCAGCTCTCTACCTTAGTCCTAACCTATTTTTCTTTTATCTCAGAGGACAATATGCCACATGCATTGCCTTTTAGCAACTGAACTATCAACAAGAGTGCTCAGAAGTGCTGAACATAGGTAGCAAAATCTTTTTTGCATCCCTTTGTAATAGCAGCTATTGCTGAGCAGTTCTCAGCAAGGATATTACATGCAAAAAATGGAATATCCATTGTATTTGCAATTTAAACATGAGGTAAACACCAAGACATGTCCCTAGGAGGTATTTTTTTTAATAGTTTTGATTCTTTCAAAGCCTCTAGTCAGGCTCTGTTTGCTGCTAGCTTCCTTGGTTCCTTTTGTTTTGGTTTTGTTTGTTTTTCATGATTGACATAAATGCACTTTAAATTGAATGCATACAGGTATGGGAGCAGAACTACAATGAAGAACCCAGGTGCAGTGTATGCTTGCTCCCTTGCTCTTTGGAAGTCACCTTTGTTATTTTCAAAGCTGTCCTTATTAACATGACAATGAAGTAGCAATGGACGATACAGAGGCCTGAAACATTGGTCAAGTAACTTTGGTCAAGAAGTAAAGATTGCAAGCTATGCTCAATATACTGCTGAAGTTGCAAAAAGATCCTGACCCAGACAGCATCCTGTTTGCTGGGTTGCTCCCACGATCGTTTCCCAGCAACTTCCCCATTTATCTCCTTGCTAGCCACAAATAGCCTCTGAATGCATATATCTTGTCGACCTAAGCAAACTGTGTCAACCGGTAGGTTGTCGAGTCCCCCACCTCCATATTTGGGCAGATGTAGGAAAACAGGAATGTCTACGTCACCGAGGGTATAAGGGACAATCCTTGTCAACATGTGGGGGTTCAGACATTTTGTTGGGCTACGGCCCATATCTGAAACTGTGCACAATAAAATCTTTACTGCTTTGAAGAGCTTGTCTGTGTGTTTTGGCCTTTTTCCTACAACAACACTAGCCCTTTTCTTTCTTGCATAGTCAGTCATATTTCCTCAAATTTTGCTCTGCTATCCCACTGTGGTGGTAGTGGGAGGCTGGTTCTGAGAGAAATGAATATGTAGTGTTGTGCACTGTTTGGGTACTGACAACTTATGATTATCTGGATGACAAATATTCAGCTCTAATATCATATATTAATTATAGGAATAATATGATGCAGCTGTTTCCAAAAACATTCATGCCATTTTAACATAGGACAATGCTGGATCAACCGTATGAATGCAGATGCAAATAAACACATTGGATTTTTAAATAAACAAAAAATTAAAAGGGGGACAGCCTTTCAGATGCATAAAACAGATACAAAAGAATTCCAGTATTATTGCATTGAGCAATCCTGCCTTTAATGTACTGCGTTGTTGTGGGGTTTTTTTCCTTCTTCTTCAGTAATCTGTATATTATTTTAGTGTGAAAGAAGTAAAAGTTACAGTATATAGTTCGCACAGAATGTCCTACAGTAGGTACATCTATATAATGACACCAATGACATAGATGCTACTAAATGATCACTTGAATTTTCCTATTACATTTACTCAAGATGCAAACAATTGTGGAAAAGAAATGTAGAGAGTAGGGTTAATGTAGATCCTATGCTAATTCTACACAGTATTTAAGAAAGAATTCTGTTTACACTTCTGTGATTAAATTAAGAACCATGTTGGTACAGTGGTTAGAATGCAGTATTGTAGGCTAATTTTGCTGACTGCCAACGGTTTGGTCCTAACCCGATCAAGGTTGATTCAGATTTCCATCCTTCTGAGCCAGTAAAACGAGAACTCAGCTTGTTGGGGACAATATGCTGACTCTGTAAATCACTTAGAGACATCTGTAAAACACTGTGAAGTAATATATAATTCTAAGAACTTTGCTATTGTTAAATCCTACTTTAAGCAGTGGACTTAAGTCCCAACATCATTTCTAGAGACAGTATCCTAGCAACTCCTCTAGACCTATGTAGAAAAGAAAGTAGAGGTCCTCTTTTAGATTTTAATGAGTTGAATACTCCATTCACATGCCATTCTTTCTTTTCCCACTTTTGTTAACCGGTGTACAGACTATGTCTATCAGTATTCAAAGATTTACAATGGCAGCAGCTATCTCTGTTCAGTTATTTAGCATTTATATTTGCCAGATGCTTAAGGCAAAAATGCATTGCTTTTCCTATGTATATGAATGTATACATATGGGAAAGATAATCTATGACAATTCATATTTGATCATGTGTTGTTGAATGTTGTACAATATTTTATTTACAATCTTCCTTTTCACAAGCATCTTAAACAATAAAACATTATTATCAAATGCTTTGACAATTTTCGGCATTACTCTTGTTAAAGGATTTTTGGGTTTTGTTTTTTTTTGCTCTTTTAGGAATCTACACTGTATTTTTTTTCACAAAGGAATTCTAAATTGGATTTCATTTCATTTGAAGCTAGACTTAAGTTATGTCAATTGCACTATTTACATTATTTTCATGAGCTTCCCATGCATATTTTCAGTGCAAATTATAGAAACTGGTAATTTTTCTTTCAAGTTAATTCCATCCAATAGTCATAGGTAAATTAATTTTTAACATATTTGCTTTCTTTTATCAACAAAAATAAAATACAAAGCAGAAAAACTAATTTTTAATCATACTTGTAATGAACCTGTGCAACATATAGAATGAATGGGTCATAGTGCAATACAGGATGACATGAAATTTGAAATCTTCTTCCTGAAAAATACTTTGCACATTCATTTTTGACATATTTCAATATGTTATTTTAAGCATTGTTACCAAGTTCTCAAAGTGACAGTCATTAATGATTCAATAAAACGCTACAGAAATTATACAGAACTGGATTTTCCAGTGTTATTGTTCAGTTTACATTTTTACAAGCTTAGCTCTTTAGGTCTCAGTGATAAACACTGGAAATAAAACTTCACTCACAATTAAATTCATGATAGATTTCTCCCTACCAGGATTACAAGTGTTGTAATTAAAGAAATGATCACAATTAATTAATTATCATGATCATTTCTTTGATTACAACACTTGTAAAGACTTGCTGGCAGAATGAGAACAGACAAAGGAGGAGTCCAGAGGATATAGCTGCATGTAAAATAAATAAGCAAACTAAAATCAGTGTTTTTAATGTTTATTAAACATGCAAACAAACAAAACAAAAGCAAAACTTGTGACAGACATACCTGACCAGTATGTTATACACAAATAATTAAGCAATGAAATATTGTTGGAAAGGAGATCATTTAGCTTAGGAGTGATTTGAAGTTGTAATTTGGCATATCACTATTCTAAATTGGAAGAATATTTTCAGTTAGATGTTATAGGATTATTAAAATTCTCTTTTGTTCATTATTTTACACCTTTCAATTCATTCCAGTAATTTTTAGAACAGTTTTTCCCTTAGTTTGCTTATAATATTTAGTAATATTTTATATTTATGTATATTTATCTTAAATCTCTGTTCGCCGTCCCGAGTCCCTTGTGGTGAGATGGGTGTGGGTTACAAATGTGAATAATAAATAAATAAATAAATAAATAATATTTAAGAAGCTAATAGGGATGATTCATTAAATATTATTTTTACTAAATATTAGTCTAATGAACACAAAGGCATCCAATTAGTGAATTATGCTGCTTTGCATTCCATCACGAAAGAAAAATTGGATATAAAGTTATGAAATATAGATGTGTCTCTTTGAACATTAAACCAAATAGGTCCTATTCAATTTAATTATCCATTTGTTTTAAAATAAAAGGATGTCATTATCAGTTAGTTATATTTATCATTTAACATAATTCAATCATAGTTTAATTGCTGCTTTTTAGTAGTAAATTTGTAATGACATTTCCTTCACTCTTGATTTTGGGTATGTGGATTATTGGTGGTTCAATATTATTGTTGGTTGCTTGATCCATGTGTACTAACCAAATGCATTGCTATATGATAAGAAATCATATAAACTGTTTAAATTTACAAATAACAGATTCATCCTAATAGACAAACATCTCCCTTAGAAAAAAAATCTTTCACAAAGATTGTAGTTAAAAAAAATCATACACAAATAAAGAATGTCATAGAGAAGGAGATTCATTGCTTTTAAAAAGTCTTGCATTCAGTAGGAGTGAGTTTTTGTGTAAATTAAACTTTACTTGTAATGACAAACCATTACATGCTCTATTGATGTAGAAAATGGCATTCTTCTTTGAGCTGGATAAGTTTGGGAAAATATTTGAATAGTGGTACACTTGTCTATCCAATTCAATTTCTTGTTAGAATAACCACATATTTTTAAAATGTAGTCATCTCATATAAACATGTTTCACTATAGTGGAAAATAACCTTTTACCAACAGTATTCAACCATGACTTTTATTTACTAAATTAATTAACATATTTGTGGGTATTAGGACTTGTCAATCAAGCTTCAATGTGTTTTCACAGCAAAATATTAAGGAAATGCATTAACTCAAAGATCTGGTTATTCAGTTGAAAATAGGTTGATTCACTTTGGACCTTGTCAAAAGTTATCTTAATTTGCTCATTATGAAGCTAAAGCTGATTTTTTTAATTAATTTGATTTGTAAAACTGGAAAGAATAGAAAGAGAAAGGGAGTGGGTGGGAGGAAGGGAGAGAGAGAGAGAGAAAGAGAAAAAGAGAGAAAGAGAGAGAGAGGGAGATAGAGAGGGGGAGAGAGAGAGAGAGAGAGAGAGAGAGAGAGAGAGAGAGAGAGAGAGAGAGAGATGGATGGTAATATATCTAATTTATCAAAAAGAATAGGACAGTATGTCAAATGAAATAGCCTATCTGGAGAAAATGAATACTGGCAAATTTAAATCCATGACTTTTGTTGAATGTTAGTTTTGATTTTTCAGAATTAGAAGATTTACCTGTGGGCTGAGCCAGCTAAAATTGCAAACATTACTTTCCTTTTTTTGTGTTACATTTTAGGCACATGGATGTAGAAGACTTCATGCAATTTGTGCAATTTGGGGTGGATAAAATTTCTTCATTAGCTCTTCCCAATCCCAATTTAAAAGTAGAAGTATATTTGTGCTAGGTGGTTCCAAACTTGATTTTTGAATGGAATGACAAATATTGAATTTATTTTCTCCTACATAATCCGATACATCCAGCAATAATACATCTTCAGAGGAAATAACTGAAAGAGAAATAACTAGAATGGGAAAGGCAAGATTTAGGAAAAGGGCTTTGAAATTGAAATAATGAACTGATGGAAAAATGAAAACAAGCAAGTAGAAAAATGCAGTCAACAATGCTTTCTCTCTCAGTTCAACACATCCTATAAAAATAGGATGGGCATTTAGCTCAACAATAAAATATATTTCTCTATTACTTTTCAAGGAAGTACTAACTTCCTTAAAACCGAAGAACTGTATTGTATTTGAAGACAAAGATGTTTTCTCTCTCTCCAAATTTCCAATATACTAGTGAAGAAAGGAGTAAAAAGGAAATTAGCTTTTGGTAGACCTTGTTGTTGAACAAAGGAATTAAGGAGCTTTAAATAGATACTTGAGGATTTTTATCTGTGTGAACACCTGCTGTTGATAGTACATAACTAACTCAATCTTCCAGGAACATATTAAGCCAGGACTGGATGAAAAAAAGAAAAGGAAATCTGAGCTTCACTTGTAACAGCTATAGATTGTGACAAAGATGTTTTAGTCCACTAAGTGAATTCCTAGAATGTTGAAAATAATATATTCAATAAATGTAATTTAAATTATAATTCCATATCAAAGCCACACATAAAACCTGTGCATTAGAAACATATTTCAAATATCAGAAAAAAACCTCATTTTGGGGGATTGTTCTTGATTATTCTTTCATAAATATGATGAACTACCTGAACTGTAGCATGACTATTCCTACTTCATGGATAGCATACTTGAGAAATAAACAGAAGTTTAATCCAAGGGAAGAAGGTAATGACAAAATTAAAGTGTGGTTTCCTTGGTGGTAGCACTGATAATGTTACCTAGTTTGGTAATGAAATGTCTGTAAGAAAACAACCAAGGTCAAGAAGCAAAATCAACTCTTAGCTACAAATATTCTCTTCAATTGGTACAAAATTACTAAAAACTAAATCTAACACTTTTATCTATTTTGGCTATTTTAAGATGAATTTGGATTTTGAAGATACTTTTTGCCATTAGTTTTGATGGGTGTGCTACTAATAAAATCTCGAATTTTAAATTTTATGAATAATTTGGGCCATTTGTGTTACAAATATTTTACTTCATTACTTTTTTGTTTTTCTCTAATTTTCTGTAGGATCCACATTACAGAAATGTCAAGCCTTTTTAAAAAAAAGTTCAGATTTTAAGTGGCCAATATCAGTGCCAGTTGCAGACAGTAAAAAGCATCTGAGAATCATTTACTGTACATTTACAAAGAAACACATTATTATTATTTATACCATGGAAAAACACTGCCAAACAAATTTAGTCTAAGCTTTGTTTTGTAGCTGTTTTATACTGCTGTCTATGTCTTTCATTGGGACAAATGGCATTTGCACCTAAGAGCTCATATAGCTTTTGATTAAATATCCTAGTTATTTCTGTATCAGGAAAATTAGGTTTTGTATGATTTTTTTAAAATTGTCAAGTTCTTATTGGCTATAAAATTATGGATTTATACATGTCTGAAATGATGTATTGACACTGAATCAGAATTCTGTATATTTTAAATAATATGTTTATGAAGCCACAATATAATAAATGTACTACAATGAGTTCCTTCTTTTATAAATCCTTGGAAATTTTACACTATATTTCAAGGAATAACACAATGCTCTTTTTAATAATAAGATTACCATCTAATAGATAAAGACTTTCTCAGGAAAAGCTTTTGTTTCATATCCTTCTTAATCTAAGGCAGGACTTACAACTTTTCAGGCATGTGATACTGTGACTTAGAAAATTATAAAGCTTTATGCAATATTTGTGATCTCCATCTTGAGATACCATGCAAGAATACAGAAATTATCCAAGAGTTTATGAACTCACTATTTTAATATTTTTTTAAAAAAATACAGCATTTTCTTGTTTTAATTTACTATTGGCCATAGTAATATATTTAAAACATGGAATACTTTGGAAAGTAGGATAAACAAATGGAAAACTCTTCAACAGCAGCTATTGTTGTATTAAGAAAGGATAAGATGGTCATATTTCTCCACACAAAGGAACATCCAATCCAATGGATGTTTAAAGTTTAGTTTAAAGATGAAGAGTCACTTGAATTAAAAAGAAAGGCCTAGAAGATGAAAGCATATTTGGTATTCATGGGGAGAAGAAGGCAAACTGGCAGGTGGAAAGGGGGAATGGGACAAAACAGGCAAAATATCAAATGCCACAATTTAATGGGATCCAAGCCCCCCAACCCTTTTATACATTCATTGATTCAATGTTCATGTACTGATACCTTTCTGACTTTCCCAGATTGGTTTGAGTAGTATTATAATGAATAAATGAATGTGTGTGTGTGTACACATACATACATACATACATACATACATACATACATACATACATACATACATACATACGTAAATATGTGTGTGTGTGTGTGTTTTCACCATGGTAGAATGCATTTTTGTTAAAATGTAGTAATCATTTAAAACTGCTGTTTTTCACAATCACAATTGCAAAGATTCTCTAAATGCACCCTATTTTGCATGCTTTTATAAGCATATTTTTGGCCATACATATGTGAATATCCAATATTAAAAAGTTATCACTGCTAAGTAGCAAGAATCAATAACAGAATCCCATATGCTGCTGCACTGCTAAAGATACTGTAATGCTATTGATTACACCATTCCTGGCAAGCTGGTTTGGCCTTCATCCAAAGACGTGCACTGTGCTGCCTCAGACAGTTCTCCTTGATGGCAGTGGTCAACATCTCATTTATCAATTAAATGAAGACCGGCACTGATTGCCTAAAATATCATTTCACCTACAGCCAATGGGTTTCATTATTGTTTGTATAACCAATGGCTTCCCAGAAGAAAGACTGATTCTCTGCAGTTAGAAATGTTTGATTCTGAATAAAAAGCTCGGAAAATTGCCATACGAAAAATACTTTTTAGAAAAACATCCTTTGCAAAGCAAGATAGGCTGAGCATGTCCTTCAGCTGTACCATGACCTTTTAATCAGCAATCTGCCCACAACTTTTGCACACAATGTATTTTGTCTCACTGATTTGCATGTGATCTCATAGCCATAGCTATGTACATATTGCATATTACCCCTGAGAGGCTTGGACCCATCAGAACACTTTCATATTTGAACATAAAATTGGAGTACTGTCCAAGAATTCCTGCCTTCCCTTCCCTCTGCAATCTGCTAAAAATGTATCCTATCATATCCAAAACTCTTTTGCAGAAGACAGAAATGACTGATGTAATCTATTATTTTGGGAAATGCTGCTATGGTGATAACTACCTGAAATGATACTGTATGTGAAGTAAAATATTCTCTTAGAAGGACAATGAATTTGAAATATGCATTGGATTTAATCATATTAATTCTGTTTTAAAAAAACCTTGAGTTCAATACAAAGGAATGGAATTCTTGGCTTTTTCACACACTTACTCAATGGACTTTCAGTTTAATGATTACAGCTGAGGACAGAATATGCTTTCCATTTCAAACTAGTGAATGGGGATTTTAGAGGCTGGTGGACTGAAATACAATTGATTGAAAGTGTAATTGACTAAAGATAATTATTTCCAGATCTGAACTATTCATGGAAGTTTAACTAAAGGCTCAGAAAAGCAAATTGATCAGCTATTATGGAATGTATTAGAGCTGAAAAAAATCAAGAAAATTGGGCATTAATCCTATTATATTCTAAATTCTATTCAGAGTAAATGGGTCCTTTTTATGCATTTTAAAATAAACATATGGGAACAAATTACACTGATTTTCCAGTCCTAAATACCACCACTCGTTTGTTATTCATGCAAATGTTTGTGATGTTTTCAATCATTTCAATAAATTTTGTTCATATGAGCTGTTCAGTTTTTTATTTTTATTATTATTATTATTATTATTATTATTATTAAATTTATATCCCGCCCTTCTCCACAGAGGACTCAGGGTGGCGCACAGGAAATTTAAAAGACATACAAAATACAATAAATATAATTTAAAAACTATTAAATAATCCTATCCTGCGCTAAAACCAAATTTTAAAAACCCAATTTAAAACTACCTAAAAGTTCCCATGGGAGGTTAGGCTAGGCCGGCTTGTTGAAACAAATATGTCTTAAGATATTGGCGGAAGAGGCGGAGGTCAGTGATGGTACGTAATTCAGGGGGTAGGTCATTCCAGAGGGCTGGACCCGCCACAGAGAAGGCTCTTCCCCTGGGTGTCGCCAGTCGGCATTGTCCGGCCGACGGCACCCTGAGAAGGCCCTCTCTGTGGGAGCGTATCGGTCTAAGGGATGTATGTTGACATAACCACTTCTAATATCCTGTGGGATGTGGATATTTTGTGGATATTTTGACAAACTTAAAACATTTAGGACAGGATTTCTCAACCTTGGCAAGAAACATGGATTTGCAATTCAATCCTAACCCAAACTCATGTTAGGTAATTCTAGGAGTTGAAGTCCATATATCTTAAGGTTCCTAAGATTGAGAAACACTGATTTCGGAACTTAGTCAATAGAACAATGAAATATTGAGGGTTATTTGAAGGAAGAAGCTGTTTTTCATTGCCACCATTTTATTAGCACAATATTTCCCTCACTGCATCAACATAGTATAATCCTGTGTCATTTTGGGAGAGAAAGAGTGATTATACAGTTATTACTCTGTAGGCCCAAATGGCTCCTGAGAGTTCTTGGCAATTTCACATGGTGATATAAAAAGGCATTTTGCTGATAGAACTTTGCATAGGCCAGTAAGATGAGTTGGATGTCCTCTATTCTTTTCAAGAAAGAATTCAGGCAGAATAAATTATTAAATGTATCAAATTCATACTTTAGAATTACTTCTATAATCAGCATTCGTCTTGAGAAATTAATTATCAATGAGCATATTCAGTATTTGTTGTTAAGATAACGAGACTCAGTCCAAGAAAACGCTTCAACTAAAGTTGATGGTCCAGGACTAATTTTGGGTATACTTCCTGTTTTGAGCATCAGTTTAGTAATATGTGTTGTGGCCTCTTATATTCCACGAAGAATCTGGCATATAGCAATTCCCCATTGTATCAGAGATATACTGTATGTTCCTCATCCCCTATGCTGCCTTTCTTATAGCTAATTTTTATATTAAAATATAAAACAAAACGTTTATATGCATATATTGAATTAACTTTAATACTGCCATTTTCTGGCTACACGTATAGGTTAAAAGTGCGGTGATGAGAGTTCTCCCTCGCTCCTTTGTGAGACAAAATGATCTTATGGAGGATGAAAAAAAATATTTAAAAAAATAAAAGAGAAATGCTCACTCTCCCCAGTACAGAGCAGATATTCATCTCTCATTGATTAGGATGGGGACTTCAACTGGCAATTCCTTTAAAAAGAAGTAGTGAATTCTATAATGCTATAGGAGTAGCATTCTGAAGAGTAGAGCAATTCAAGCAAGCTGCTATATAAGTGCTGTGGATAAATCAATCAACTCGGAAGAAAGCAGCCATACAGAAACTTCCAAGAAACCTTCATAGTCTTCTTTGCTCTCTAATCCTATTAAATTTAACAAAAGAACATGGGAATGGAAGGCAAAGACTGCCACTTTAAAATGATCTAATGGAGGCTCAGTGGATAACAGAGTTGATATGGCAATAGAAATTGAAGAGTCATCAGAACGTTGCTGCTACCTCTCAGAGAAATAGTGCCTATCTTTAATTTTCTCCTGAGTTAGACAAGTTTTGTCCTGTTAACGTCCAACAGTATCACCAATATTGCTTCTGTCAGCCTTCTTGGCTTAGCCTGAGTCTTTCTATTGACCCATGGGTTAAGTACCAGTAAAGCTTGTCAGATGTAGTATTTTCTGGGTTTAATAGAAAAATTTGAGTGGAATATCTTATGAAATTCTAGTTTCATATAAGCAAAGGATTAGTTCCTTACATTAAATAATGAATTAAGATTCTGTCTGGCTTCTCCAGTCAGCATAACAAATGTAAACAGCAAGAGCTCATAAACCTCAAAAGACTCCATCTGGACAAAATAAGCATACATATATCTTACTAATGACAAAGAAAAAAAATGGATTGTGGTAGTTTTCCATTAAAATAAATAATTATTTTAAAATACTTAATGTTGGCTGAAATGCATCCTATTTCTATTTCATAATTACAGAACCTCTGTCCCTGGAAATTTAACAAAAAATGAACTTTATTTGATTTTGAAAGTCAGATAGTATGCTATTAATAATCCATGACAATTCCAGTTAAGTGGCTCTTTTAATGTTAAATCTCAATACATATTTTATTTTGTAGAATATGTATTATTGCTGTTGGATCATGGTTTACAGCTGACACTGATATAGCAAGGGAGCTTATCCATGCTTCCATTTATGGCATTCTGCTGAGAAGCAAAGCTATTTAACTAAATTCCATGTGACTGCCAACTGAGAGAACAGATGTTTTAACAGGAAGCATGTGCAGATGTATAATCTATATAAGTGCTATATATACTTACAAGATAGTCCGTTATAAAAGCATTAAGAAATATTGGGAAAATCAGTGCTTGCTGCCATACTGTTTCTTATCTCATTCCGTAATATACTTATATTAAATGCAATTGTTCACCAAACCCTCTACCAGTAAACATTAGAGAATTAGCTTTCTGAATAAGGTCCATCTCTATTGTATCATCCGCATACTTCACAATATGGTTGGTAGCAAAACTTTTTATAAACTTTAATAAACTTTCTATTACTATAGTGTCTCTTATTTCATATTATGAACAAGCTAGATCCCTTATCACATCCAAATATAATTTGTATCATTAACGCATATCATATTTCCATATGAATCAAATAGTAATTGAAATAAATATATTGTTCTGACCTAGCTCACAAAATCACGAAGTACACTCCTTGTTCTGACAAAACCCCTTTTTATTAAGCTCATGTGAATTCCTCTCATTCCCATCTAGCAAAGTCCTGGGTTTGAGACTGTTTGAGTCTTTCAAGGGTGAATTTACAACCACATACCTTATCAGGCTTGGAGAGCTGCCAGGCTTCCAAACGCAATGCTGTACAAGGAAATACTTGGCAAGGAGTCTCTGAGAGTCACGAACAAATCTTCACACAATTAAATAATTGTCTCCTGCAAACTCCACTCCCCTTTTGCTCCTCTTTATTTCCTATGGGAGGGTCCATTCACCATCCAGATGTGTCTTTACTCCTGATTGGGCCCTTGTTCCTTAACTGTTCCTTTCTCCTGGCAGCTCTGCACATGTCCACATTGAGAACAGGCTCCAGTTGTTCTTTTGCCCCTCTGAACTCTGACTCCGCAGCTGATAACTGTTGGACAGCCCTGGCCCCATCTCTGCCTCTGACACAGAGCACTCATCAGAGTCTTCCCCAAGCCCTTCTCCTTGCCAGGACTGGCCCATGTTCCTCCCCAACCTCCTCACTGTCTGAATCTCCTAATAGCAGTGTTGGCCACTGGCAGACCACAACATATATGGAGATATCTCATCTTCTTTGAAATGGCAGCATAGTCTAGATTTTTCTAGATTATGCTGCCAAAAGCTACCATATCTTTCAGCACAGCAATGACCATGTTTATCCTAAGGGCTTGGGTTCTCTGGAATTGAATGATTATTTAACTATATATATTAAATTAAATAATATGTTGGAGTTTAAATAAATTCAAAAATATCTTAAATAGAAATTGAATACTCAACATCAAGGCTTTGAGAAGAGGAAAAAAACTTGTAACTTTAATAGGTTTGTTTACTTTCACAATAAATGTGTACATTAAATATGAATTGCTGTAATGGCTTGTACTTCCCTAGTATCATAATTCCAGTACTGAACTCTAACCCACTCTGCCAATAGAAGAATAGTGTGACTGTCATGATAAATGTGAATACAGAGTGTGGAAATTAATAAAGTTCATGTGTCTTTAGAACTGGATTCTAAATCATCACTTGAAGAAATGAGATTTTTACAATCTGCAGGTGTGAGAGTGTTAAAAAGAATGCCAACCTGGGGTTAGGAGAATGAGGCAGTTATTTCAGATGCGTGAAATCGTTTAAGTCTAAAGTGCCAAAATAACTCTATCAATCCTGACTATTATGTATGTTGACTAGAAGCAATATCATTTGCTGTTCTACCTCAGGCATCAACAGGTCTTAGATTAATCTTGAAATACATTTTGAATGAATAGGAAAAGAGGAGAGATTACCTTGAGTTATCAGAATTGGAATATACTTCAAACTGACTAGTCATTTGGAATAAGATGTGGAAGGAACAGCCATGCTATTCCTCTACACTAGATGTATCCAATTCCATTCTGTTTATTTGCAAATACACAAAATAATAGGGTTGTGTAAAGCATTCAAAAGAGGTGTTTCAACAAACTGAAACAGCATGTGAAAAACAATCCTAAGACCATGAGGCTAATTGGAAGCTGCTTGCAGTCTCCACATTGACTGAAGTGCCAATGTATTTTGAAGGTTGGGGCCACTGGATTTTTAGAGGGAATGGTGTCCCACAGGACAGGTGCTGCCATTGAGGTAGGGTTTCAATACTAAACATGCTGACTAGAAAGTATATTCAAGTGAATAAATGGGACTTCAGAGTATTCAGAATAGAAATATGATTCTGATAACACCAAATCTGAACAATAGCTCTTAACATTTTCCGTTTGTGTACTCTTCATTATGGATAAAAGCTCTCTTCTTAAACTTTTCATTTTCTCCTGTTTATTTTAAACAAAATAATTTGGAGACAGCTTTAGCAGGAGTTCTGATTGGCTCCCACAAAATACTGTTTGTTATCTATAATTGCTTTAAATGAAAAATAATGGAAGCAGAATTAAGGCAAACAAACGGAAATGACTACTAGTAAAAATTGAGAAAAAGAATATTGCATCAGAAATGAAATAACAATTTTTATTTTATTCATCTGAATTCTGTCTGTGTATCTGTACATGTGTCTGTCTCTCTATTGCTCTGTGTGTGATTGGATACATAGTGGTTTTGGATTTGGAAATGAGGAAAAGAAGATACTGTTAGTCAATTGGGTAAAGGAATAAAAGTTGTAATGGGAATAAAGAAGTAAAAGAAGGTCAATTTTTATAAGATTGAGATAACATAATATGAAAGAAGAACTTAATCCAACAAAAAAAATGTTGCACTTATGAAAAATGCTTCATTGAAGCAAAATTTATCAAAAATGAACAAATTTATATTCTTAGAAAAGCAAATTAGGCTACAAAATGTACTGAACTACTAACCATTGCTAATTGTCATATACAGTATATGTGTGTTTGTGCACCCTTGATTACTCACTTATATTACCTTAGCATTATAAAGCTGATATTTCATTAGTTTTGTATTCTGGTATAAATTGTAGCATATTTGTAACTCAGAGACCACTTGTATAGTCAGAATCATCACTTTATCCCATTATCTCTGTAGTTGACATTTTATTTTTAATCTTACCTTCCCTATCTTCCTCTTATCATTCAATGTTACAGGTACAATTATTTCGAAGATGCAGGATAACTGTATCATATAGATACCAGATTTACATACTGATGTCACAAAAGCCTAACAGATGCATTTTGAGTGGTGTAGCGATTAGAATGCAGCATTGCAGGCTATTTCTGCTGATCACCAGCTGTTTGGCAGTTCGGGTCTCATGGGCTCAAAGTTTACTCAGCCTTCCATCCTTCCGTGGTTGGTAAAATGAGAACCCAGATTGTTGGGGGAAATATGCTGACTCTGTAAACCACTTAGAGAGTGCTGCAAAGCACTGTGAAGTGGTATATAAGTCGAAGTGCTATTGCTATTTTGAATACAAGGCATAAAATTCAGCCTAATTAAATAGACCTGGTTCTTTATAGATTATGACTGGCAAGTAGACAAGAAGCATATTAAGCCAATGACCCAGACTTTGTAAATTTTAAAATCAGAATAAAAATTAAGCCATGTTATCTATTATGCCATTTATACTGTATACTGTATCTGTAAAGTAAAAGAAAAGCCAGTCAGTGAGGATTTCTCAGACCAAACCCACCAAGAATTACAGGCCCATTCACAGTTCAAAAGAGCAACTCAGCAATTCCCATTTTCAAAAGTCTGCCCACTAAGTTGCCATGAGACAGCTTTTGATGAACTTTTCAAATACCTTCTAGTAAATGGAAGGATGAGCACAGATCATTGATACATTATGTATGGTAATGCTTCAGGAACCTCATTACTGAGTAAAGGCAGCCAGCAGTTCAGTAGCATACTAAAGAATCTTAAATCTACCTTTATTGCATGTGGGAGACACCTTTTACTTGGGTGAACAATCTTCCCGCCCCATTAAATTTATATTTCTGCCATTCTTTAAGGAAAGTGTTCTCATGATTGGATTAAGCTTTCTCTCCCTGCTCTATCTTTATGTATGTAATCTTTGCTCATAAGAAAGAGCCACAGCTGCTATAGTTATGCTTTACTCCGAAGGATACTAAATGGATTTTCTAGGACTCCTGAAACAATTTCTTCTTTCATTTTCTTTCACAAAGTTTGGATGTTTTCCCTTGATTTTTTTAAAAAGTAAAAATGCACTTAATTGTAACACAAAAAAATTGGAAGTGTTTTCTTTACTGCTGGATAAGAATATTTTTGACTGTAGGAATTCCTAGGAAAAAAAAGGGCATGTTGCAGTTTTATGAGTGTGCAAAAAGCAACTATAATACAATTCAAAGTGTGACAAACTTTGTGTTTTGTTGGTTTGAATTGAAAGCAAATAATGTATGGATCAGGGGTGGGTTCTGGCAGTCACTACTGACGGTTTGCTCATGGGTGCGCTTCGCCTATGCCCACACTTGATGCATGCTGTGCGTACATGCTCAGTGTGATTAAAATTGTTCTGGGCATGGAGAACTAGTTCAGGGGCATGGCAGGCCTGGGTCACTGCCTCTTCCAGCGACCCAGGCTGCCAAACCACTACTGGTTTGGCCGAACTGGTCCAAACTGGTAGGAACTCACCACTGGTATGGATCAATGTTATTTCAAAATATTAGAGAACGGCATTCAAATAGAAAGCCTATGGATTAATACAACAATATCTGATAATTATAAGAAAAAGAACAGTTTCTGTCAACTGTTCAATCTTATTTGTTTATTTGGCATGCAACAAGTGTGTAAAGTGTACACAATTTAGGCTATAAAAATCAGATAAATAATTGTCTAATATTAATAGAATAATCTGATGTAGTTTTAGCAACAGCATTTAGACTTATATATGGCTTTACAGTGCTTTACAGACTTCTCTAAGTGGTTTACAGAGCATGTTGCCCCCAACCAAACTCAGAAGTATGGAAAGCTGAGTCAACCTTCAAATTGGTGAGATTTGAACTGCCAAATTGCAGGCAGCCGGCAATCATCAGAAGTAGCCTGCAGTACTGCACTCTAACCACTGCACCACCACAGCTCATTTTAACTGTTTCATTGATAATAAACTAGTTCAAAGTTGCCTTTCCTTTCCTTCTTGACTAAATCCCACTGAATTATGAGCAGGCACTTTAATGGTTACCCAGTGAATAGAAAGTTACAGAAATGTATTAGTCTTTATTTAAATGGGGAAAGCTACCAATTTTATTATTCATTTAGGCATACTGACAGGAAAAATAGTGAAACAGAGATTTCAAAATATAGCCCTAATTTGCGTCTATCCTTATTTGCACATACTTATGCATGCCTTCTCTATTTTTCAGGCTGATACTGATAATTCTACATGTAGGGAAAAAAATGGTGTTCTTGAGATCAAGATCAATAATCTGCTTTCTGGCTAATATTATTCAGCATTTTTATTAACAAGCTGGAAAACTAGTTTGACATTTTATCAAATTTGTGATTGACACAAAATTGGGATGACAAAACAAGATTGACATACTAGGCTGACAGAAACAAAATGTTTTGAGTAGGGAACTATAAAAAGGCATTATAGAAAACAAATACAGCACAAGGAGAAAACAAAATGTTCATGGTTTGGAAACACTGCGTCAGTGAAAAGGTTTAGGTGTCTTCACTGACAATAAATTGAGCAATTCAGCCAGCAGTTTGAGCCTATTGATAAAAAAGGCTAAGACAGTTCTGCACTGTGTTAGAAGAAATACTGTCACTCAAGATGTATGAGGTCCTTATTCTTTACAACTCTGTGCTGGTGTGACTACTATATACAATTCTGTACATGCCCAGAAGAATATTGATAGCTCTGGAAGAAGTTTACAAAGATTATAGAAAGCTCATAGCCATATGAATATATGCTAAAGGAGGTTGTGATGTATAGTTGGAAAAAAGAAGATTGGAGGAAAACATGTGATCAATGTATAGATATATAAAACAATGCTATAGGAAAGATGGTCAGAAACCAGGGCCATAAATAATATATGTTGCAGCTACCTAAATTTACTTTAAATATATAGAAAAACTTCCTGATGTTAAGATCTATAGAAAGATGAAGCAATCTCTATGTGGAACTAAGCAATTATTAAATGTAATAAATTATAAATGTAGTAAATTATTATTATTAATCCAATTACATATTGCCTTTTATATCAGCATAACTTAATGATGGAAATTTCAATCCCAACTGCCATCATAACCTAAGGACTGCCTGTATTGTATAACTGACATGAGTAAATCTCTGAATCTCAAGTAGCATTTTTTTAACCCAAGCATTATTGGCTTTGGACCTAAGAATGTTATAACAGAAAAACCTCTTATATTGAGTTTAGATTATAATACAAAATATAGGACATACTATATATAGAGTGAGACTCTTTTTGTCTTGTGACAATAAGAAGTAATAAGAACCCTAATGAACATTAAGCATTCTGCAATGTAAAGGCACATTATTAGCAGTTAGCATTCTTGCAAAATATAGCAGCTATTCTACAGTAATTATCTTTGAAATTTCTTTTCAATCTCTTCTGCCTTCTGCCTATCTAAATTGTAAGCGTTCCATTTCTATGAAACAATACAGTGATTCACATTTTGCTTTACAGAAGTAACATGAGGAGGGCAAGTAGATTTATAAGATCATTGGGGTGGATGTGTCTAGCCACTGATGAGAATGACAGGCTGAGTTTTCCACTCTTCCCCCAATTCACATATTTTCTTTTATATAGCCAGTTTCCTTTATTAAATATCTTATCAAATAATGATATGTTCAAGAAAGGAACTCTGCACAAAGGAAAGAGGATTAAAGCTTATTTGGAAGACTCAAAGGAAGTTGAGAAGACTCCCCACAATGAAGAAGAAGCAGTGGAGGAAAGTATTGCCCATGGGCAAGGACAGACATCTGGTATGGAGATAGCAAAACAACTTTTAAAAAATTTATGAGGTCCATAAATGGCCATTATGCTTAAAATATACAACAGTATTTTCCCATCTCAGTCTAAATATCTCCCTGCTATAGGTTCCAAAGGTACCAATGTAACAATAATAATGTTTTTATGACTATCTCAATTGCAATTTTATTTTATTCATTCGCTAGATAATTATTAATGATCTATTAACAATGTTTGCTTGAGTTACTGCAATGGTTCCCATAATCTTACTTCAGAGCACCTCAGATTTAGAATATTGGGATTTAGGTTTTAAAATTCCTTTGTTTCTCTCTATCCTTCCTCATCACTTCTAGAAATGCATGTGGAAAAAGCCCTTGCAAACACCATTCACAGCCATTCTAAAGGAAAGGAAAGAAGCCATATAAATTTAATTAGTAAATAAAATTAATACAAGTAACAATACTTTCTCACCCTTCATATCCAATTTCATGCCATCAGATAATTAAAGAGATACCATTGCCAGTCCTTGCAGTAATTCCTCTTCTGCTACAAACTACCCAACTTCCAGCCTTTTGGTTAGATTACATTTGTACAAAATAGTTTGAGGTAATCCTCATTAGAATCACCTAGTTTGAGGGTTCAGCTTTTGGCAGAGCATATACTTGGAAGAACAACCAAGCTTATTAAAATATCTAGAAGCAGATGCTTAAGGTTCTAAGTACTGGTAAAATTAAGGAACAAGTTATATATTCTGAGAGAAAGACAGCTAAGCTTTTGATCCTGTAAGAAGCAGATAGAGAGTCTCAGATAATCAGACTTCTTTTCATGAAAAGGCAGCTGAGTAAGTACCTTCCTTGTTCTCATTTCTTCTCTTTCACTATTGGTCATTTGGATAAATGGGCGAAGAGCTGCATCTCCAAAAAAGTAGGTTGCATAGCAGTGAGATTGAGGGACATCTTGCTCAGGGCTCATCATCTTCATGGAATGAATACTTTCTATTCCAGATTTGTAAGCCACTTAAGAAAGAAAATGAGGAGATGGGCAGATTAAAAATGTGAAAAATAAATGAACAAATAAAGTAACAAACCCATTACAAATAAAAAAATAAGCAACAATTCCATGAGTTAATATGAAAGGAATGAAATCTTTAAAAATTAAAATGACTTGCTTACCCAAAGTTGTAGTCCCTCTACTACCTGATATTGCATTTAATGAAATAATATCAAAGTTAAACTGTAAAATATAAACAGCACTTAGTGTAAAGATTCATGATACAGTTTAGGGATTGAAATATGAATCTGAGCCATACCAATAATAAGTTATTAAACATTTCCTCCCCTTGGATTTGGGGAAAAATAAATTGCTTCAGCAGGGAGCCTTGTTTAATTTCCCTTTGAGTACTATAACCTGCTTCTCCAAAATTATTTGGGCACCATTAAAGGTGTCTAATTACCAAAATAAGAATCCCAGATTAAAATAATGAATTCCAGTAGCATAACTTTTTTATAGAATTTTCCTGTAGAAATAATAGCATTCATTTAAGCAACCTTTGATGCATCATTAAAATTAGTTTTGGCACATAATAGAACATCTTCACAAAGTCAAGTTAAATTACCATTGGCATTTGTTAAAAAATACTTTGTTTAGTCATCCATAATCAATTGAACAAATATTCAGTATTACAATTTCAAGCCTGTCTTTTCCTCCATTTGATTCCTGAGTAATGGATTTTTTTCTACTAAAGTGAAAATGAAGATAAAGTGAAGAAGACATAAGATGAAACTGAATTTCAGAACTCTCAGAAATAATGTCAAAACTATTCTATTAAACAACATGAATAATCCTGGGCAAAAAATGCTTATTTGTTTTTCTGATTCTTTGTTTACAGGGTATTCATACTCATAATTTGCACAAGAAAAAACAAAGTACATTTCAGACCATATAATTCTTCAATATAATGGCTTTAGATTCTATTTTTAATATTATTTAGACTCCATAATTGAAAATTAGTTCTTGTTGAAGAAATCAGCAACCATTTTATTACACCTTATTACAGAGCTTTAGATTATTGGCGCTTGTGGCCATTCCTGCCTCAATTATCTGTCTATCTTAATTTGCCTGGTTTGCTCCTTACTTTCCTCTGAACAGGGTGTTTTGGTTTCTGGTTCTATGGTCATAGCCTCTAGGTTCCATGATCCATGATCCTAGAGTAAGTGCCTTCCTTTCATTCATTTCTGAAAGTTTGCTGACCTTTCAAAAAGATTTAAATATCTTTTCATTTGATTAGAAACTTAGTGTAGGATCTGGTTATCCTACCTAAAGTCATTAATCTTGGCAGTTCATAGAATCTGTTTGTTTTCATTACAATTTCAATTGAATTACAGTATAATTAAATTAAAATAATATGTCATACATGGTCATACTGCAGAGTGTTATAAATATGCATGAAAGTTATGTTTGGTTTGTTTTAATTGCTCATGTTTAGAAATTTGGACATTAAGCTATGAATTCATTTTATTGGATGAATGCTTATAATTGCTGTGTGTTTTTCTGATTTCTATTGCACTTTGAAAACGCCAAGTAATAAATTATATTAATAACATTAATGAAGCTGTAGATAAAGGAGAGAGAGCAAGTAGAATTATTCCTTTGGCTTATAGTAAAAAACAGTTTATTTATGCTGTATCATTGACATGGGAAGCTACCATTTTATTTTTCTACCATGTCTTGCAGCAACATTAAAGTCATTATAGATGAGAGAACTGTTTTCAAACTTGGTATACTGAAGACTAACTAAGAATTAAAAGTTATGCCTCACTGCAAACATTTCTTAGCAACCTATTTTGTTCATTCTCAGTCCTGTATATTTCTTTCATATTGGACTCCAGAAGCTGATCTGCTATACAGAATGAGCTCTATTATCAAAATGCCATTGCTATGGTAGTTTTACAGAAACACACTTTAAGCAGAGGAAATGGAAAGTAGAAGAAAATAATAGATGCTATCAACATCATTCACTAACAGAGAAGACCCAATATCAAGCTGAACTCTGAAATAGAATATGAAATGTACTTCTTGAATAAAAAGTAGTATAAATATTCACTTGAATTTAGATAATAAGCATCTTAAACCACTGTATATTTTACCATTTATTTAAAGCTGACTCTATATTTATTTTGCAATACAATTTATAAGCGGCCTTAAAATCAACTATGGGAATAGGATAGATTAAAAAAATAGAATAAGTATTATACAAAGTCATTTGTGGAATTACTATATTTTAATTAATTCTCTTTCATGTATATAAGACTTCCTTAACAATAAATTTAAATAGTAACCCTGTACAATGAAACTACTTCTAAAATGAATTCTACCAGCAAACATAAGACAACTTAAAAAACACCTGTAAAATTTGTCTGATTTAGAATCCAGTCCTATGCATGCTCACATAAAAGTAAGCACCTCTTAGTTTAGTAGGATGAATTTTTCACACTCTTATATATTAACATTTATTTTCTTCATGCAAAGATTTATGAAGTTGGTCTTTCCTGAATGAGATTGTTTTTATTAATGCAAAGCTGATATGGGCATATGTTATTATATAAGGAATAAGTACTAAATAGTTACTACATGTTCACTTTATATACATATACTATATACCGTATTTTTTGGAGTATAAGACGCACCAAGGTTTTGAAGAGGCAGATTGCAAAAAAAAGGAGGTAGGTAGATAGACGGAGAGAGAAGGAGAGAAAGAAAGAGAAATACGGTAGGTAGGTAGGTAGAGAGAGAGAGTAGGTAGGTAGATAAAGGGATAGAAAGAGAGAGAAATAGAGAGAGAGAAATACAGTAGGTAGGGAGGGAGAGAGAGAGAGTGTGTGTGTGTAGGAAGATAGGTAGGTAGAAGGATAGAGAGAGAAATAGAAAGAGAGAGATAGAAATACAGTAGGTAGGTAGGGAGAGAGAGTGTGGGTAGGTACCGTATTTATTCGAGTATAACACGCACATGTGTATAACGCGCACCCCCTAATTTTCGATTTAAAATCGGTATAAAATTTTGTTTCACTTTTTCTCGGCTCAGACCGAGAAAAACGTTGAACACGTGCGGCCATGATAAAAATAGTTTATAACGCGCACCCTTGTTTATTTAACGCACCCTCGTTTATAACGCGCACCCAAACTTTGAGTTCTTTTTTTGGTAGAAAAATTTGCGCGTTATACTCGAATAAATACGGTAGGTAGAAGGATAGAGAGAAATAGAGAGAGAGAGAAATACAGTAGGTAGGTAGAGAGAGAGAGTGTGTGTGTAGGTAGGTAGGTAGAAGAATAGAGAGAGAGAAATAGAGAGAGAAATATAGTAGGTAGGTAGGTAGAGAGAGAGAGACAGAGAGAGTGAGTAGGTATATAGGTTGATGTTTCCAGGTGTATTTATCCATGTTCTGGAGAAGGAAATCACTGACAAACCTTCAAATTTTGTTTCTCCTGGCACAGAAACAGTTAAAGAGCCTTCCAAAAGAGCTTTCCGAAAGTGTTCTAACTCAGGGGTTTCCAAACATGGCAACTTTAAGACTTGTGGACTTCAATTCCCAAAATTCTCCAGCCAGCTATGTCCACAAGTTTTTTTGCACTTTGCATACCTCCCCCAAGCTGCTTTTTCTCCGCGAAAACGTGGCCATTTTTCTTCAAATAAAAAGCATGGCTAGCTTTGGGGAGGTGGGCTTGCAGAGTGCTCCTGGGGTGTGTGTGAAAAATGAGCAAAAAACCACCCCATTCATCACGAAAACGGGCCATTTTTGTGTCAAATAAATTGAATGCATAGCCCTATGGAGGCTTATAGAATGCTGCTGGGGGCTGGGGGGGGGGCAACCCCCCAGCTATTTAGGCTAATTTAGGCTAATTTAGCCATTTAGGCTAATTTCTGTCCTCTCCAGCCACCAGGCGCTCTCTGGAAGCCTCCATAAGGCTAGGCACAGCCATTTTGGTGAAGGGGGTGGGGTTTCGGGAGGCAAAAAATGCTGTATTCGATGTATAAGACGCACCCAGATTTTCGGCCTCTTTTTAGAGGAAAAAAGGTGCATCTTATATTCCGAAAAATACGGTACTGTATAATATATATATTCTAATATATATATATTCTAATATACTACCACTATCAAAACATAAGATGGACAAAATTAGAATGGGAATATGCTCCAAGTCATCTGAGAGGAGGACAAGAAATAATGGATTTCATTAAGGAGAGATCCAACCTGGACTGAGGAGAAATTTCCTGACACTAAGAACAATCACTAGAATAGCTTATCTCTGGATGTTGTGACTGCTCCATCACTGGAGATTTTCAGGAAGAGACTGGACCGTCACTTGTCTGGAATGGTATAGGGCTTCCTGCCTGAGCAGGAGGTTGGACTAGATTATCTCCAAGGTCCCTTCTAATTATTTTATGTTCTGTCTTCTATAACTCTCAAATAAATCCTCTTAAACATATCTGCATTTAATGAGAAGATCTGAAATAGATTTGAAGTAAATTGCTAAGATCTCAAAATATCAACTATTTGAGAGGATACATATGAGTTGATTTCCCCTTTCATAACTGAGTATGCCTTAGAATTATATTCTTTAGAAACAATGGTATTTATTAACTTAGATGCTGCTTGGTTCTTAATGACTCTGGGATGCTCATTTATCTTATATTAGCATAATTCATTGTGAAATAAACTTTTCGTCACTATGGATTTTATATTCTGTTCACTTTTGCCTATACTCAACCTTAATTTGTAACCCCAAACCTCAATTCTTAAAGAAAATGCAAAACACATAAACCCTTTGCCGAATTATCTACTTTCAGCCTCAACTTTCTTTTATGTAGCTGTTCTGAATGCATCTTTTCGTTAGAAACTCATTTTAATGAGAATTGTATTGCCAACTCTGGGGTTATAGAAGATTCAGTCTGATCTGTATTGTTAGTTTATTTAACAATATAGAACCTCTCCAACTTCCCAACTGCAAGAGACAACATATTAGATTTGCACAATATTATCTCTTTGAGAAGATCATGTATTGTCTAGACACTCCATGTGTAACAGGGTGGATCCCACTGGCATTTATTGAGAGTTTTCATATCTTTTGTAAAATATGCAGTGCAGCAAAGCAGTTTTTTTCTTTTCCTACCCGCCAGAACATTGAAAATAATATAAAGAAACGTTGACTTTGTCTATCTGTCTGTCCATCAGCAGAATAACTTTCAAAAAAACTGGATAAAGTAGCCCAACATTTGTTTGTGGTAGATCCAGGCAAGGGCACTGGAGAACAGCATTTTAGGGGGGAGGGAATTCAGGGCAGCTGTATGATAAGAGGCAGCTGGGCAATCACTGAAAAATACAGTAGATATCTCTGGTCACGACCATAATTCATTCTATAACTTTGGTCACAATCTGATTTGATCGTGACTGAACCTAACCCAAATTAATGCAAAATTAATGCAGTGGCCACACATGGGTCACTGTTGTTTGTAAACGAGCAACAGGAAATTTGGTGCTTACAAAAAAAAATCCAATTTGGTCATGGTCAGAAGTGTTCATGACCAGAGGTTCTACTGTATTGCTAACTCTTCCATTCTAAGCCTTTTTCCTTCCCTTTCCTGGTCATATGGTCCAATGTATTAACCTTTCCAGTGTACATCTAGGAAACACATACAAGCTGCAAAGGGAAGTCAGGAATGGATACATACATGCTAGTTTATTGTAGAGCAGTTGCTTCCTTTTGCCAAAGGTTCTGCCAAAGGTGTTGCAAATGGATTATCCACTATGCTTCCTTACCTTGTTTTAAAAAATAGCAGCATGAATTGACTAGTCATACTGTAGCCAGAAAGAATTGGTACATCATGCTAGAAGACTAAAGGGCTTCACTTTACCCTATGATGAATACTACAGCCAAAAATGCAATTAGGGTTTAATAACTACAATTTACTACCAAAATTGTTAATTACTAAAGCGTGATGTTTTGTTGTATGTGTATACTGTGTATATACGTACAATGACAATAAAGTAAATGATACTGAAGTTTATTAAATTATGCATACGATCAAATATGAAAGTTCTATTAGGTGAGGCCATGCTTTATTTCTGTTTGGGTCATATAGAATGAAAGAAGGCATGAAAGAAAATATCAGAAAACTATACACATAAAACACACACTCTCACACACACACACACATTGTAATTCATAATTGCTAATCATTTCTGAGATTCTAAAATGGAAGGAAAATTCTGGAGAAGGAAATTTATGAGGCATCTCATCTCTAAGGATGCTGGAGACTCAGTATTTTATTCATTCTGATATTTACTTGTGTATTTAATGGAGTTTACATTTTTATTAGAATTTACATATTTTGTGAATCAACATGTAAATACAGTTTTTTAATGTTTGCATCTCTCAGAATTCAGTCCTGCAAATAAAGCCTGCATGCAAAAATGTTATTAGAGATAAAATGTACATAAAAATATATTCAGTAGAATAATGTTTGAAAAATCAGTAAGGTAAAGGTAAAGATTCCCCTCACACATATGTGCGAGTTGTTCCTGACTCTAGGGGGTGGTGCTCATCTCTGTTTCAAAGCCAAAGAGCCAGCCAGATGTCTCTGTGGTTATGTGGCCAGCATGACTAAACGCACAAAGGCTCACAGAATGTTGTGACCTTCCCACCAAAGGTGGTCCCTATTTTTCTACTTGCATTTTTACATGCTTTCGAACTGCTAGGTTGGCAGAAGCTGAGACAAGTAACAGGAACTCACTCCATTACACGGTGCTAGAGATTCGAGTTGCTGACCATTCTGATCGACAAGCTCAGCATCTTAGCCACTGAGCCACCACGTCCCCTGAAAAAATCAGTACACAAGAGTAAAAAATCACGATAAAGTAAGCTTGCTATGAAAAATGTCTATATTATGAGATTGTATTTGAAAAGCATTGTATTTTTCATGATGAAATTGAACAAGTGTAAAAACTTGATATAGAAATAAAATAATGATTGAGAAGTTTATAAAGGAGAAATTAAGCAAATCAACTGATAGACTGATTCCTGTTTAGATATTAAAACAAACGGAATATAGTAACACTAGATAAAAGCATGCAGTGTAAAAATTGGACCATGAATAATCCATTCATTTTATCTTTCAGTTGTAAGAGAAATTATTGGGTAATATAAGACTGTAGATAACTATGCTTAATAGCACTTTTATTTCAAACAAATTACAGATAAAGAAAGTAAGTGGAATGATGTTAAATACAATTAATAGAAAGTTAATAACAGAACACTTATGTTAGGAGATAATGTATTTGTGATCAGATAGACATGAAATGGAAATCATAATTCCCAAACTCTGATTTTTAAATAATCAAACATTTCACTAGTTGTTATTTCAAACATTTCACTAGTTGTGTTTTGCTATTTCATCATTGTTTAGAAACATAGACTAACATAATGAAAGAAAATATGAACCAATAACATTCCTCAAAGCTATGGTATAGAGCTGGGGTGTCAAACCCGCGTCATCATGGTGGCATCATGTGATGTATCATGACTTTTCCACCCTTCACTAAACTTGGTGTGGGCGTGGCCAGTGCCTGACACATCCGGCCTGCAGGCTGTGAATTTAACAGCCCTGGTCTAGAGCACTAATTGATGAAGTTTTCACATTTTCCTAAAATAGATACATTGACTTATTTGAATAGACAAAAGACATTATCTCTATTATTGGTTACTGGAAGTCTCTACTTGTGATTTATCTAATCGTCAAACAAGTCTCTACTTGTTTGACGATTAGATAATATAGTTTACAGAAAGTAGAGTGATATGATGTAATTTTAAGAGAGCTGAAATATACCTATAATTATAACTGCTGTGAAGAATATTGGAAGCCATGTCTTTCTTAAAACTTTATTTTTATTTTTATGTAACGTTTTCCTTTTTTACATATTTGTTTTCGCCTTTATGCATTTACTTTTCTATTGATTTTTATTTTCTTTTGTTTAAAGGTTTTAATAAAAAATATGTACAAAATATGTTTAGACTTCAACTGTCTAAAGAATCCTGGGAATTGACGTTCATACTTCTTAAAGATGCTGCACTGCTTTAAAGCACCTTAGATCAACAATAACTTTAATACCAGATGGCTTAATCATCAGCTATGCAGATTTGCACTAGAAGGGGCAATGTTGTTAATATAATATCATAATACATCTTTAATGCTAGATAGCATCAGTCATGAGCTTAATACTGAGTTTTTCCTGACATTGAAAATATACCATAATTATCTATGTATAGAACCCATAACATTATACAGGGATCTTAATAGTTTCTAGCTATTTCTATTGTTATTGTTAATTACATTCCATTTTTCCTTACTTCCGTTTCTATTTGAGAGGCATGAGTGGTTCCTATAAGTTATATGCCTCAGATAGCACATTCCAGTTGCTAATCATAGATGGCAAAAGTTTTTTTAATGGGCAAAGATACAATTCTCTGTTATAGATTTCTGTGTTCTATAAACCCAATACAATGACTGTTCTAATTTAATTGTACTTCACTGAAATTTACGGCTGTGTTTTTCTGCAAAAAGTGTTCAAAACTATTTAAAGTTAGAAACATGATCTGAAGAAACTTTCTTATTTATCTAGCCTATTACTGCGCTACAAAGGGAAAAATAAATTATTTACCCAGGAATAGCTTTATTCTTGTTAAACTTGACATTAATACACAAAAGCCCCACTGAAATAACAACAGACTTACCTGAATTAAGGATCAGTTTTTCAGTGACACAGAAATTCATCTAGCTCACACTGTTTATTTTTCTTCCCATATTATTGAGTACAAAATGCTATCTTATGTCAGAATGACTTGGGTAGAGTTATCTTAATAGTATCATTTGAAAATAAAATAAATCATTTGATTTTCAGAAGGATCAGTCTAATGACTTTTTAAAAAAGGAATAAATTCATTGCCAGGAATGAAAAATGAAAACAAACTTCACATTAACATAAGAATAGATGTATTAGTGAGACAGATGGAGCTTTTAATGAATTCGGTCTCAGACGGGTCCCCCAACCAAAAGAAATCACTTTTAATTAATCTTAAGCATGCACCTATACACCAAGTGTATTATACCTTTTTATACCCTGTTTAGAAATGTCTCATTCTTATAAAACTTAGGTCCCAAAGATTGTCACATTGTTTCATATTCAAGGATTACCACCTATTTAAGGTTCAAATGTTAAAATAAAAAATAGGACAGGAGAATCAAAGAGGTTGTATTATTCTGTTTTTCCCACGCTAAGAATTATGAGGTTAGTCCTAGGGAGGACTTGGATAGGACAACATTGGAAAATCCCAGGATGTAGGGTTAAAAAACATCCCCAAAGAAGTCAGCGGCAAACAAGTTCTAATCTGCAGTATTGTCATAAATTTGAATATCATTGAATATTATATCACTAGTTGAGTTCATTTTGAGGACATCCCACAGAGACTCAAAGTATCTTTTTTTACAAAAACATTAAGTTATAGAAATATTATAGTAAAAATATTATAGTCAATAATATAATAGTCATTAATGTGATCATTAAATTAGGCAGCCAGTTTGGTCTAGTGGTTATGGCACCAGCCTAGAAACCAGGAGAATTTTAGTCCCATTTTAGGCATGGAAACCAGATGCGTGATTTTGGGATAATCCCTTATGGATATCAGGTCTGGGCAATAAACAGATTCTATACTTTCTCTCCAACAAGGAAGAAAAAAAGGATGGTCATTAACTAGTCTTAACGTAGATGAATTCTGAGTGCAAACAGAAAAGTCTGCAGCAGTTTTCACTAATTAATATTTAACTATATTTTATAGTTATAAATGTATAAATTATATCTATAATTATCCATGAATTATAAATTATGCTATAAATATATGTTAATAGTTTATAAAAAATAAATAAGAAAATTCCAAATATATTAAATCTTGAGTTAGAGAGAAAAACAGAACATTATTTGGAATTCTAACACAAGGTATAAATCAAACTTTACTGATAAAACATAATTTATCTCTATCAGTATAGTGAATTTACTACATACATTTCCCCCCTGCAGGATTGTAGTTTGGATCATCATGGGTTCGTTTTACAGTCTAAGCTCTGTTTGCATATTTTTGCATGGTCTGATTCTTAGTGAGGGTAACATTACTTCAATTGTATCCTTTCTGGTTACTAATCAGCATTAGAACTGAAGTTAGGGAATTAAGTTGGAGAAAGTTACTTTATGTAGAGAGTAAGGAACATGACTTTGATGGAGATATGCAAGATCTTAACATATCTTAGGTCCACAACAGATAGGAAATATTTGGAAAAGGCTTGGACAGAGAGCTCCATAATTAATCAAAGTATAACAAAGGGGATGAGGTAAACAATAATCAGACTAACAAGATATGTTATTATAGACATGCTAAATAAAGTAGTTTTAGCCCTCTGTGGAGTTGATTTCATAGTCTGATCTACAAGTAGAGTTGACATCAGGAAAGACAAATTTTCATTCTGTGTGTGATTCCAGCAGGTGTAGTTCGTCATAAAGTAAAATCTGAAGGCTAAATATGACATAGGGAAAATAAATCTAGCAAATTGCACCTTCTGTGCCCTCTCCCACTTTTCAGTCTTTTGGAGCAGAATTGGGTCAAAACCCAGTACATCTCTTTGTATAATACCAGGAAAGCCAAACTGAAGCTTCCTATGCCCAGACAATGTCCTTTTGCAATGCCATCTAACCAAAGAATAGAAGGCTCCTCACCAGCTCACAGCCCTGCTCAAGGGCAGTCCTTAAAAGGAAATTGCAAGTTGATGATCTCAACATTCCTTCTCCTTAAACAATGGATTTCCTCAGCTGTGCTGCCTTCTTTAAAGTCACATTTCAATAAAATTCACCACAGGTACATTGATAAGAAATTGTCCAGCTTCCCCTAAACTGTCAGGCAAAGCAGATCTCTCAGTTTCTATAAAACAAATGTTGCTTTTTCATTATTCAGGGCCCTCTTTCATGTAAAGCAGGCACCTAACAATCCTTGCCATAAAAATAATTCTTCTCAATATTGTGCTCTTTACTTCAGAACTTTCCGTGACCAAGTATATTTATGAAAGTATATTTCTTTTCAGTCCTTTGGCAGATATTTTAATTTCACATATTCACATAAAACCTCAAATAAGAGTTTTTCCAAACCTTTGATAAAAACTAGAAATTTGAGCAAGCTATACTGACTTTCAGTCCTGATTCGTTTGCTGATATCTGAGTCTGGTACCCGGGATTTTATTTCGACCAAAGTCTTTACATTTGAAGTCCAAAAGTGTAAATTCAAGAGGCTGAATATAACTGATTTGAAATACTATTGGGGAAAAAAATGATGGGGTAGCTTATTTATTCAGACTGAATATAAATCTATTTACCTGAGTCTCTTATCTCCTTTCCCTTCTTAGCTGTATGCTTTTAGATAACTATGCGCTTCTTTTATATACACAGATTGTTCCATTAATTTCACCAGATGAGGCAAGTTTGCACACTGCTATAAAAAAAGGAGAGAGAGAGAGAGAGAGAGGGAGAGAGAGAGAGAGAGATGTGAACTGAATACAGAGCAAATATGGGAGCTCTTTGTGAGCACAAGGGCTCCCATAGTTAAAATACTTCATCTGAATGTGGCATAGTGGCATAACGCCTGTCAGAACAATCTTCAAAATGGTTTATCTGATAATAAATCTGCTGAGCCCTGCCATGGCTTCAGTCATCAAAGAGCTTGAAGTTACATCAACATGATGTTTTAAACATAATCATGTATAACACAAAACAATAAAGGAACACCAACTGGCTAATACAATGCAACTAAAAATGTAAAAGGAGTTTTCCTGAAAGTTATGATTACTATATCAGAGCTAAATTTCTAAACTATTTCTTATATTTGTTCTAGTTTGTATAATGAACGAGCTGAAGAATTTTTTTGGAAATTTGCTGTTTAAAACCCTCCAGCACTTTATAATAGTAGTTTAAAGTTTGAAGTTTGAAGTTTATTTGATTTCTATACCGCCCTTCTCCCTTTCGGGACTCAGGGCGGTGTACAGCCATAATAAAATAAGTGATACAAAATCTAAAACAATGTGTTAAAAGGAGGTGTTTGGCAGCAGGAGGCGGTCTTGCAGGTAACCAGTTCCCTTGCCATGGAGTGCTTTAAAGATGGTCACGAGTACCTTGGAAAGCTACAGGCAGCCAGTGCAGCTCATACAGGAGAGGTATCACATGGGAGAATCTAGAGGCTCCCAGAATCCCCTGCGCGGCCACATTCTGAACCAACTGGAGCCTCCAGGCGCACCTCAGGGGAAGCCCCATGAGAGCATTGCAATAGTCCAGACGGGAGGTGTCGAGGGCTTGAGTGACCGTGCATAAGGCATCACAATCCAGAAAGGGACGCAACTGGAGTATCAGGCGAACCTGATAGAAAGCCCCCCTGGCCACAGCTGTCACGTGGTTTTCTAGGGATATCCGAGAGTCCAGGAGGACACCCAAGTTTTGAGACCCCTCTGCAGGAGCCAATGTCTCACCCCCAATAGTCAGAGATGGCATCAACTGACTATACCGTGACGCCGGAAGCCACAGCCACTCGGTCTTGGATGGGTTGAGTCGGAGCCTGTTCCTCCCCATCCAGACTCACACAGCCTCCAGACACCGGGACATCACTCCTACGGCATTGTTGGGGTAGTCTGGGGTAGAGATGGTACAGCTGAGTGTCATCAGCGTACTGGTGGAACTCTACCCCAAAACCACAGATGATCTCGCCCAACGGCTTCATATAAATGTTGAACATAAGGGGTGAGAGGACCAACCCCTGTGGGACCCCACAAGTGAGGCCCCTTGATGTCGACCTCTGCCCCACTGCCAACACAAACTGCGACCGGTCAAAGAGATAGGAGGAGAACCACCATAAAACAGTGCGCCCCACTCCCAACCCCCTCAACCGGTGCAGCATGATATCATGGTCGATGGTAGCGAAAGCCGCTGAGAGATCTAGTAGGACCAGGATAGATGAACAACCTCTATCCCGAGCCCTCCAGAGATCATCGACCAACGTGACCAGTGGCGTCTCCATGCTGTACCCATGCCGAAAGCCAGACTGGCATGAGTCCAGGTAGACAGCTTCATCCAGGTGCTGAGGGAGCTGTCGTGCCACCACACTCTCAACAACCTTCACGACAAAGCGAAGGTTGGAGATAGGACGATAGTTAGCCAAAACAGCCGGATCCAGAGAGGGCTTCTTGAGGAGGGGCCTCACCACCGCCTCTTTCAAGGCGGCTGGCAGGAACCCCTCACTCAAAGAAGTATTAGTAATTCCCTGGAGCCAGCCTCATGTAACCTCCCGGGAGGCCAGTACCAACCAGGAGGGACACGGGTCCAATAAACATGTGGTGGTGTTCAGCCGCCCCAGCATCCTGTCCATGTCCTCAGGAGTCACAGGATTGAACTCCTCCCAGATGACATTCTCAAGACCTGCCTCCGTCAACTCTTCTGAACCAGTCCATTCGGAGGCTAACCTGTCCCGAATCTGATCGATTTTATCGTGCAGATAACACCCAAAATCCTCTGCTAGACCCTGTAAGAGAGTATCCCCCACCCTCAGATGGAGAAGGGAGCAGGTTACCCTAAACAGGGCGGCTGGTCGGTTATCTGCAGATGCGACAAGAGCGTAGAAATAATTGCGTTTCGCTGCTCTTATCACCACTAGGTAGGTCCTTAAATAGGACCTTACCAGTGTCCGGTCAGACTCGGAGTGGGTGGCTCTCCAACCGCACTCTAGGCATCTCTTCTGACACTTCATCACCCTCTTCTCCTCGGAGAACCAAGGAGCTAAGGTGGTTCGGCGCTGGGTGAAAGGCCGCAAGGGCACAACTCGGCCCAGGGTCCCCGTGGCTGCAGTGTTCCAGGCAGCCACCAGGTCCTCAGTCGAGTTGTGGGTCAGGGTCTCAGGTATCGGCCCAAGCTCCATCTGGAACATCTCAGGGTCCATCAGGTGCCTGGGGCGGAACCATCTCACCGGTTCCGGTTCTGGTTCCGCCTCCCCACAGTGGGGTGCAGTGGTTGGAAAGTCAAGCTGAAGGAGAGAGTGATCTGACCATGACAGGGATTCGATGACTATTTCCCCTACACCAAGATCATTCAACCACTGTCCAGAGACAAAAGCAAGATCCTGTGTGTGCCCTCCAGTGTGAGTGGGGTCATGAATTAACTGAGTCAGGTTCATGGCCGTCATCGAGGCCATGAACTCTCGTGCTATCTCAAATGATTCACCTACCGATGGCAGGTTGAAATCCTCCATGACTAACAGCCTGGGAGTACCAACCACCACGTCAGCTATCACATTGAGAACCTCAGGTAGGGCTGCTGATGCGTAGCGAGGAGCCAGGTATACAATCAGCAGGCCCAACTGTCTCCTATGACCCCACTTCACACAGAGACTCACACCCGGCTATCTGAGGCACACTGGTCTCCCTCAGATCCAGACTCTCCTTTAAAACGACTGCCACCCCCCACCCCGACCCTGAGCTCTTGGCTGGTGGAATGCATGATAACCCAGGGGGCACATTTCAACGAGGGGCACCCCCCCTTGGCCCAACCAGGTCTCCATAAAACTAGATCGTAGATGAGGGGAGCTTTATTGACCACGGACCTGGCATTACACAACAGCAGCCGGAGACCCAGGCCCTGAGATCATAAGCCCCCTGGGCCACAAGGGGAGCCATGAAGGCCGGAGGGTGCCACCGCTTGAAGACAGTGGGTAAGCCCTCCCCTTACTTGATATGGCCCTCGGCTCCTGCCATACCTGCGCCTCCCACTCACAGTGTAGATGGAGTGGCCCTCTTTTGGACAGACCTTCATCCCTCCTCATTTCTAGACCCTACACTCCCCCCATCATGGCCCCTAGCCAGCCTAAAAACATTCCCTGGTGGGTTTTCCCCCTCACCCACCACCCTAATCCTGGATTTACCCTCCCCCTCCCTGGGAGCCCTTAAAACATGAACTAAAATTTTAACTAAAACCCCCCTCAATTTCCGCTTCGGCCACCTCTCTTGGTTGATGAACCCATCATCGAGGTGGGCCCTTGTTAAAGCTGAGGGCCAAACCTGCGAGAGGGGGGACTCCCGCAGGGCACAGAGGTCAGCCGCTGAGTACATTAAAAAGTAGTCTATAAAGAGATAATTGTCAAAAGGAGAGCACCGTCTTGATATAAACTGTCATTGGGACCCATAATTGAGGTTTGTCAATCATGTCATCTCCAACAGGGTCTGCAGAACATCAAGCTGGTGGGCCACGGGCCAAGTTGCTAAGTTCCTTATTAATGCACTCCAGCTTCATCATGCCATCTGCACAGGGAAGGAGCCTGGTGGTGGTGGTGCAGGTGGAAGGGATGGTAATGATAAAAGATCATCACAGCCGGGGATCAGTCGAACTGCACCTCCTTTTCCCCCTTCGACTCAACGGGTCCGTCCGCACTGCTGCCGCTGCTGCTGCCACACCCCTCCCTACGGGTGGGGGATGGCGCTGCTTGCTCATTCACCACCTGCCCTTCCTCGTCAGGCCTCTAACCTCCCAAATCCAAAGTTTAAATTGCCCAGTTCCAGAATTCAAATTGCCAAGCACTCGTATCTCCTCCACACATGGGAAACTCCTGGCCCATTCCCCACGCCTAGTGGCCCTGGAAGCCCCCCCCCCTGCTGCAGCAGAGGGCGAGGGAAGAGGCCCCTCCGGGGCCCTGAGAGCGGGTGCCGGGGAAGAAGAAGCCGCCCAGCCTTGGACAAAAGGGAGAAGCCAGACAGGAGCTCCTCGGCCGGAAAAGGAGCTGGAGGAGGAGAGGCCAAGGCCGAGGACATGAGGAATCCCGCCGGCAAGAAGACGGCCCAGATAAGAGGTGGGAACGGCTAACCCTGACAAGCCGAACCTGGGTAAGGATGAAGGGTCTATAATGAAAGGCCGGTGGTGGGTCAGGATCGGCCTCCTACTCGCGTCCACGTCTTCTCCCAATTACTATATGGCTTGACTACTAATGATATATGCACTGTATATATGTATGTGTAGTTTTATGTGTATATATGTATCCATATATATATGCACATGTATCTGTGTGCATATTTCTATAATTTCTCTTCTATTATATAAATAATAGAAGGGACAACAATGTGAGCATAGTATGGTTTGGTGTGATCATATTACTTGCTTTATCTTGTAGACCTCAGAGACTTGGTTTTAAAAAAATAATTAACACCCCCCCCATTGACATACACCCCATTAACCCTAAGATTCAGGCTGTGTGTATATGTATGCATGCACATATGTGTTTTGTTGCACCTACATTGTAAATTATTTTTTCAGCATGAACAATGACTAATTTCCAGAAAGCTAAAAATATAGTGCAAAATTCCTTGTTTGTTTTTAAATTTGAAACAAATGATTTGTCTGTTACAAAACATGGGCTTGCCTTACATCATTTAATTTAGTGAGCCAATCCTGCCTATATTTATTCATATTTAAGTTTTCACACAACATATCACTACATCTGCAATCTGCAGTTGTGGAATTCATAAGACTTGACTGCTCACTCAGTCTAGAAAGCTAGAAAGAAAACTGGAAGAAACAAAAGAAACTAAAATCCTCTGTATATAGCATGAGGAGATACAAATATTCCCCTGATTTTGAGATAATAGATAGAAGCATAGAAAAACTGCAGTAATCTCACATTGTACCAACTGAAGACTAATTAACAGTCATGGTTGCATTATTGTTTTAATGTTTATGACTGTATTTATAGGGCATCATTGCATATCTGGTCCACACATATTCAGTTTTTCCAAAAATTAAATGTTCCCCACAATTTGTATAGATTGCACAATTCTATACCATTTGTGATCAATTTTAAAATATTCTCATGCAACTTTTTATATCTCTCAAAATCTCAATTGTTTTAATTAAAATTCTGTACATATACTATATTCTTTCAGGTGGTACTGTACACATTTCACAGCTGCATGTTTTTCTGCTTCTTTAAAAAAATGTTTTGTATGAAATTACATTGTGGCTTTACACTTAAAATGATGTATCCATTAGATTTTTATCTTATCTTTATTTCAGAAGGATCAAACGGAATGCACAGAGCTTCTTCTTGCAAAGTTTTAACTGTGAAATAGGGTGAATTGAGGAAATAATGATTGCTCCAATGAATTTTGATAGATGAATGAGAAGCAATGTCAAAAAGAAGACTAAATTTCCTTGTTTGATTTCAGCCTTTTTAGTATTGGTTAAATATTATTACAGAGATTTCTACAGTGTTCTTTTGGAAGGATTTAATAAAAAATGACAATGAAGTGAATTTCTTAAATAAATCATTGATCTTGCTCAGGTTCAAACAATGACTAAAGACTCAGGATTTCGCCAAGTAGATTGTATTGCAAGTGCTCTTCTCTTTCATTAAATACTTTTTAAATTGAAATTCTTGTTGAAATAGAATACTGAAAAATTTCGCAATGTATTTTAAGGCCTCCAGGTATGAATAGCTATTAATCACTAGCTTAATGGTATCCATGTAAGTTTCTTCTTGCAATTCAGCATTTTCCAGTCGTTTCATTTTTTTACTTTACCCTGCTAAACTACTTTTTAGGTGATTTTACAAAGACTTTCAGCTGGCTCCACATCTAAGTGGGACAAGAATATGACTTTGTAAGCAGTAATACTTTATAGAGTACATCTCTGTAATCTGTGCAGTGATTGATTCTGTGCATATCTGTTCAGAAAAAGATCCTTCGATAATAAATAGAAATATTAATTAGTATCTTGCATCTGTATTTCTAATGGTCCATGATGCCTGTAGATATCTTCTGTATGCATTTCTGTTGTGAAATCCTGTTATCATTAGAACATGTTGAGGTCACACAAGGTTTCATCTATGGTCAGAATAGGCTACAATATTACAACTCTAGGGGACGTACTCTAGTGCATTTTAGATGTTATTATAAATGTTACGAATTAGAAATGTCTATTTTGAGAGCTGGACATTCAGCAATATCAGAACGGCACTGGAATACTGCCAGTGAAGCTGAGCCTGCATCTGAACAATCAGGCAAGATCAAAAGTCTTGGAAAGGGCAATTGTCATTCCCCAGTGAATTTCACAGTGTTATCAATTTGTGTGGCTAACAGTACTAGCCGTTAACAAAGTAGTGGAATTGAAATGAAACCTATCACTCCAATATAAAAGAAACTGTTCATATTTATTCCATGCTGATTTTTCTGACATGTATCTTAATTGCAAATGTTTTATTAACTGAACAAATGAAATTGTACTAGGAGAATGGATATTTTTGGATTTCAGAAGAAAAAAAAATTACTTTTTTTTTTAAATAGTAAAGGAAAGTCATACACTGAACAGGAATGAAGAACTAGAGTTCTCCCCACTTGAACCTCTTTGAACGCACATTATAAATAGTCCTCAATTAATAATCACCCAGTCAGTAACCATTCAAAAGTATGATGTTGCTCAATCAGTGGTGTTTATGACCAGTTTTTGAATTCCAGCTGTTCAAGCAATTCCGCAGTCAAGTGATTGAGATCTTGGTATTTGCAATTGGTTTATAGTTATAGTGATTGCACCATCCTGTGGCCCTGTGACTGAGATTTATAACTTTCTCTCCCAGCTTCTCACAAGCAAAGCCAATGGAGAAGCCATCAGGGAGGGTCCAAATTGTTTAGGTATGTGTCTATAGTTATTTTCAGCCATGGTTGTCCCAAAGTTGATTTTTCAAGAGGCAACAGGAATTTCTTTTTTTTCCTTGAAGACCTTTTGCTTCTCATCCAAGAATCTTCTTCAGTTCTGAAGGAAAAACAAAGGAAGCCCAGTTGCCTCTTGAAAAAGCACCTTTGCTTAGGTAGGTCTTTATAGAAGAAGGCGTGGGAGAACCTGAGAGGCGGATTCAAAAGAAGTATCAGCTGAGAGTCATCATAATCACAAATGGACCAACTTCAACACCTCTTGAATTCCTTTGACAGAGTACTGTGCATAAGTATGAATAGTAATAAATCAGTATAATTGGAACTTCATGTTTGGTCCTGGTCTTTTCTGCCTGATAGTCCTAGATGTACCTGGGATCACATCAACTCTTGAAGCTATCTGTAAAACTTTTAAATGCAAAGCGCTTCCTGGTAATCAAGAAGAAAAGTCAATCATACTGCACCTTCAAAGGCAGAAGCCAATGAGTTTGCTGAACTAGAACAGTTTAATCTATTTCACTGGGTTGTTATGGAGAAAAATAGAAGGCAGGATTAATCTTTACCTTGTTGTCCTGGAAGAAATGTTAAATATAAATCTAATATGTAAAATAAACTCCCACTATTCTTCATCATTGGATATGCTTCCTAGAGATGCTAAATGTTGTAATTTAACAACATCTACACTGCCATATTAATCCACCCTTGTCCTAGTGCTCCTTAACTTTAAAAAAATCCATTTCCTGTAAGATAAATTATTTCAGTAAAATTTTGTAGATTGACTCTGATGTATCTACAGTTAATTCTACTCAATAGGCATGCTAATTTTGTGAATTATATCCAGCCTTTTAAAATAATCCATACTGTATATAATGCTTATAGTGTTCAATAAGCACTTTGCTTACCACTTACTACCACTTACTAATGATATTTTAAAAGTGCCAACAAAAATATCAATCTAGATACTGAGAAAGTATCAATCTAGATACTGAGAAAGAAACATATTATAAAGGTTAATTTCAATCAGGGTTGAATTCTACTTACCTTGTGTGCACATGTTTCACTCGCTCACACCACCTCTGTGCATGCGCAGGACCTTCCGTGCATTTGCAGAGCATCAAAATGACATCTAGGTGGGTGGGCGGAGCTGCTACCACGTGATTTATATTAGCTAGAGAGCAGGGAAAGACTGCTTTTTAGCTAATATAAATTGCGCATCACAGCTGATTGTTGGAAAAGTCGGTTAGCCTGCATTTTTTTTACTACCGGTTTGGGAAACGCAGTAGCATTTTACTACCAGTTTGGGCAAACCGGTCCAAACAGGTAGCATTTCACCCCTGGTTTCAATGCTATATAATTGATGACCAAATAACTGGTAGAATTTTTAGAACTCTAAACAAAAAAAGACTTTTCTAGCCATCAGTTTTTCTATTCTTTTTCATTGTAAATGGTATCCTTGACAAACACTGTGGAATAAGATCAGTTCTCACCATCAGCCAGACTTGCATTGATTTCAGCTTTTTTGTAACTCCCATGATTATGGTTTATACCTTGCTGGTCTTGTGGAAAATTTTTAAAACCTGGTTGTTTCCTGGGAATGGAGTTGGGAAATTAGTTGAGCTCATGAAGTTGTTTGTTAATTCATTGTGATTGGTTCATTTTCAGTTGCTATTTTATGCTTCTTTTCTATATGCTTCTTTATTGGTGCTATTAGTGCTCAGTGTTTAGGCCTAGGTAAAACATCTCCTGTTTTACATATTTTGTCAAACTTCTCCAGATTTGTCCAGTTTAGCAAAGTTTATCATTTAACATTTTGTTGAAAGTCTTAATTACTTTTCCTAATATACAATGTCAGAATTAGCCTTCTATAAATCTTTTCTAATATTAATTATAGGGTTGTAAAAGTTGGCAGTGCATACATGCCTGCTTTTACTAAGATATATGACAAATTGGTTAAGTGTAATGATTTATGCCAGGACATTGTTCAAACAATAATTACTAGGCTCATAAGTGTTGGAAGTTTGAAAACATATAATGAAGTCACAAATCCATAAAACATTATTAATTATACTTTGTATGCTTTATGATTGTTCTAAAACCTACATTTATAATAGTGGCTAGATTTTGAATTGTTTCAATATTTTCAAGTTGCTAATGAATTACTATTATTATTGTTCTTATAGCATGAGTAATTTTTAATCTATATATACACCTATCCTGTTATAGAAGCTGAAAACAAATTATCACTATTCTATAATATTTTTAAATACTGTTTTAAAATTGCATTCAAATACATTATCATATTAGGATAAAATGAAATGAATTTATTTAGCAAAGCATTTGTATAATTACAGTCAAGGACATAGTTTGCCAATATAATGTAATGCAAAGATAACATAACATAACATAACAACATAACATAATATAACATAACATAACAATAACAATAACACAAGACAAGACAACATAACATATAATATATAATCTTTGACAGTGAGATTGGTTGTATCTAAATTTGATAAATAAATAATACTAAAGGGATTGCTCAACAGCAGTATATATTTGGATTAGAAATGGAATTGATTTAGCATGACACAAAATAAATCCTTCAAGAGATTAAGGATTACTGATCCTAATTCAGAAAATTCAAATTCAAATTCAAATTTATTCGATTTATAAACCGCCCCCTCTCCCCAAAGGGACTCGGGGCGGTGTACAGGAAAAATTAAAAAACCATATAAAACATACAATATATACAAAGTTAAAAATGAATTAAATTAAACCTGTACTAAAATTTAAAAAATTTAAAATTTAAAAAACATTTAAAATACAACCCACCTAAGCTAAAATTCCCTAAAGTCTAATATCCATATACGTATTTGGCAGATGTTATATTGAGAAAAGACATAATACTGCCATCATCTCTTATGAGAACAATTATTTTGACTAGTTTTATGTCAGATAATTATTCTGTATTTTCTTTTATCATTGACAATTTCATGGCCAAAAAAAAGTTACAAAATAAGTGGTCTTACGTGCACAAACAATATGAGTTATAAGATTACAAAAATTACATCCAGTGATATTGGCAATATTGTGATGATCAAGTCATCTTAAAACACCAGCAAAAGAAATTCTGGAGATAATTCTGAAAGCACAGTGCCCTTTTATAAGAGAAATTAAAAAGAGGGAGAAATATGTTACCTTTTAAACTTAAATTAGTTTATAATAATGTAAAAATGTAAAACAGGTATCCCAATTTCATTACAATCCAGCATATAATTGTCCCTTTTGAATTAAGTTACTAATTTCAATTTGTATATAATTTCGGCATATAATTTTCCCGTTCCTTACATACTAAATAAAGAGTGTGAGTGAACTGAGCCCCTTCTCTGTTTGGAAGGGTTCCTGTGTTCTGACCACTAGGTGCCACCATTACTTCATAGGAACAATGAGAAACGTGCCACAGAGAGATTAGGGAGATACTTCAATTAGATTTTAAATCCTGGAATTTTTATATCAATATGCTGTCATTCCAGCCAGTCCCTGATGAGCTATGATCAGTTCATTTTGGATTAATCAATTCTGTCTTTCAGAAAACTTTACTTATTGCTATTTTTGATTTTATATCATTTTTAACTTAGTACCAAAAGCCTCGTGTCATGCATATTCCCAACGACCTTCTGAAGTTCATTTCCAGTTTTGTGAAATATTCAGACTGACAACCACAGGGTTACAAAACAGCTTACACTACCTCTACAGTGAATAGCTCTGCAACCTGATGTGTGATACTGCCCTCCATTTGACATCTGTGAGGATACAATTATAGAAATAAAGTATTGGCATATGTAGCCATATATACACACAGTTCTGTGAAGGCAAACATAATAAAACAAAACAAAACAAAAGCAAGCAATCCTATAAAATCTGCTTTGTGATTTGCCTGATTTCCATGCACCTGTCTGTAAGGAAAGAAAATTTTTCTTTTTAATTTTCTCCTAAAATTTTGGCTAGTCAAGTAGGGGGACAATTTCACAAGGACAAAATCATAGTGTGGAGTTCTTTGATGTAGCCTAACTATGCTTGTGTGTTAAGGCAAGACCCCTTTAAACAATTCCTACATACATAAGGTGACCAGATTTTCAAATTCCCAAAGCGGGACACCTTTGATGGGGAAGCGCACGTTCCGGCGTGGCACGCGCCTGCACATAGGGCATTGGGGCAGGGGC
>CM077645.1:43525849-43623349 GCA_039707465.1 Rhabdophis nuchalis
TAAGCTTTTTGCTTTCTCACTGGAAAGAACATTACCTGCTAAAAATATACTGATATTATCTAATCACTAATCACTATATTTTTAATGTATGTGTTTGCTCAACTTATTTCCGTCTGGAGTACTAATTTGGGACACACAGTTCCTTGCCAGAAATACCTGTGCCTCATCTGTTCTAGACACCATGACCAATGAAGATGGAGGTGGAGCCTTATTTCGCCTTATTTCCTTCCGTCTGGAGTACTTATTCAGCCTTATTTCTGTCTGTAGCACTTCCACATTTTGCTCCTATCATCATCAACATCAAAGAAAAGGATAAACAATCAGAAATTATGAAGTTTCCTTGGAAACATGTAGAGGCTACTACAACAAAAGTAGGAAGTGGCCGATGGGAAAGTAAATGAGAGCCACCATAGGAAAGGGCTAGTTCTGAATCTCAGCTAATGCAATATTTTTAGCACACAGCATGAACTTCTGTGTCTTTTATCCTTCCCAGTAGGGAATTCCCTGACTGGGATCTTGTAATGGTGCAAAAAGTATATTTCTCACTCCTCTTTGTAACTCACACTATTCTCACACTATTGCCACTACTTAGCACCTTTGCTGAGACCCATGTCTGTTAGCTTTGATCTTCTGAACTCATGAAGGTTTCATTTGCAAACTACATTGGGAATAAGCGGCAGAGTTACTTATATCCACTAAGCAGGGAGTGTCCTCCAGGAGTAGTATAATTAATCAACACCAGCCATTTGCCTTTAACCACTTGGTGTAGCTTAGTTCCTTAGAAAAAACCTTGCTGGATTTCACCCCAATCACATAGGTTGAACTTTCATACCTTCTGTTCTATCTCACACCTAACCTTTCTGCAAAGATATTTAATATTAGGTATTGAGTAGGGGCTCGTTTAATCCTGCCATTTTGGGCAATTTTGTCCACTTCCCTTTTTAGGGAAGGTGATTGAGTAAGTGATGGCATTGCAAGTCCAGCAGATCCTAGAGGAAATTTATTATATGGGCTTTTTTCAGTCAGGTCTCAGGCCAAGATATGAGACCAAAACAGCATTGTTCACACTAATGAGTGAACACTGACTAGAATGGAATGGATTCATCTTTGCTCTTTTTGATCTCTTGGCAGCTTTGTACACCAGGTATCCTTTTGGGGTGAGATAAGGAGTTGGGGTGGGTGGCACAGTTTTGTGCTGGTTCATCTCCTCCATCTGATGCCTGTCTCAATTAGTGTTCGTAGGGAATAAGAGGTCCAACTCACAGTTCGTGGTTTTCAAGGTGCCACAAAGCTTGGTGCTTTCTCCACTCCTTTTTAATTTCTTAGTGAGGTAACCAATAATCAAGGGATTACCAGTATGCTGGTAATATCTGGTTATATAACTGTCCTGGTTGAAGTGTATGTTGTGGTGGACATTCTTTCACAGTGCCTGGAGGCTGTGGGAGCCTGAATGGAGAACAACAAACTTTAGCTGAACCATGGTAAGATGGAGTGGCTGTTGGTGGACCCCTCTTCATTCAGGTCCTTATAATTTTTGCCTTGTATGGGATTGCATACCACAGATCATACTCTGAACATGTGCAGCCATTGGTAGTAGATCCTTTGCTCAACTCCATGTTGCTTCCAGGTCCCATTCAAGGCTTTGGTTGTGACCTACAAAACCCAATGGAACTGTCTTCATCAGATTACATCAGCCCATCCCACCTGGTCTGGCAGGGAAGGTAGCTGATCCGTTCAGCTAAAGAACTTTGATTGGCGGGGTCCAGGAAGAGAGTCTTCTCTATCATTCCCTCCACCCTGTGGAATATTCTTCCTCCCAGAAGCGTCACATGCCCCCACTCTCTTGGCCTTCCAGAAAGGAGTTAAAACCTGTGGGGAGCCCTGAGGAGTGATGGGATTGGCTAGTGCCCCAATAATCCCCTTCCCTTTTAATTAATTTTAACAGAGTTTTATCATCATTTCCTCTCTCTAAATTTATGTATACTTTTATATATTTTAATAATCTGTTGTACACCACCCAGAGTCCTTCTCTGTGGGAGGTAGGCAGTTCAGAATGTGAAAAATAAATAAAGTTAAATCATAAATGGCAAGCTAAGAGAATAACCTGAATAAAGTGAAGATCAGCGTGAAGCCGTGAAGATCAGCGGCTTGAGGGCGGAGATGGCTGTGAGAGAGCCTGGAAAAAGCCCTGATGTCGGAGAGCCAGAGGGCCTGGAGGGCCTGGAGGGCCAGGAGGATGGGCTTAGGTGCGGAGGCGGCGGTGAGAGGGCCGCCATGAAGACCAGCGGAGACCAGTGGCACATCAGAGGTGGAGATGGCTGTGAGAGAGCCAAAACGGAGGTTGGTGCCCTGGGGATGGCTGCTCAATTGAAAGCAACCACTAAGATCTTCCGACCATGGACATCTTTCTAAGATCTCTTTAACCCTCCCAAGGGAAAGAAGACTCTGAACGCTTTAGCTGAACTGAACCCCTACCGATGCACTTTAACCTACTAATGGAACTGATATTTTAACATCTATTTATCTTTTTTAACATCATCTACCATCATCTAAATGCGGCTAACGATGCACTTTTAAAACCCTCATGACCCATGCTTTCATGCTTTTATGCTTTTATGTATTTGAACTGCTTTACATTACATTCATTTATAATTATTTATGTATTTATTTAATTATCTATTTATGTCATGTATGATAGGCTAGATTTGTTACGACTGCGGGAGTCCCCGCTCTCGCAGGTTTGGCCCTCCGTTCTAACGAGGGCCCACCTTGATGAAGGATTCATTAATCTGGAGAGGTGGAAAAAGCGTAGGCTTAGGGGTTTTTTAATTTTTAAATTAATGACTATTTTAGGGGGTACCAGGGAGGAGGGAGGGTGTAGTCAGGTTGAGGCGGGTGAGGGAAGAGAGGGCCAGGCCAGCGGGCGACGGAGGGAAGCGGAAGGTTCCGTTAGGAGGGGGGAGATTCAAGTCGTTCCGACAGAGGGCATTTCCATCCAGAAGGTCGTGGGGAGAGGCAGGTCCGAGGGGAGACAAGTGTCATCCTCCCGGTTGGGGACACGAGGCCGTTGGCTACAGACGGTCAAGTGCCTCAACCCCTGCAGGCTAGGTGGCCAGGGTGTACAGAGCCAGGGCCTGCGGCTGATGTTCTGGAACGCCAGGTCCGTTGCCAACAAAGCCCCCCTCATTCACGACCTCGTGTCGGAGGGGGAGCCGGACCTGGTGGGAATTGCAGAGACCTGGTTGGGCCACGAGGGTGGACTCCCCCTCGTTGAAATGTGCCCGCCAGGTTACCACGCTTTTCATCAGCCTCGGGCCCTGGGTAGGGGTGGTGGGGTAGCGGTCATTGTAAAGGAAGGTCTTGAGCCGAGAGAGACCATTGTGCCACAGACTACCGGTTGTGAGTCCCTTTGTGTGAAGTGGGGCCTAGGGAGGCAGTTGGGCTTGCTGGTTGTATACCTGGCTCCCCGCTATGTAGCAGCAGCCCTGCCCGAGCTCCTCGAGGTGATCGCTACGGTGGCAGTGGAGACCCCCAGACTTTTAGTCATGGGGGACTTTAATCTGCCATCGTTGGGCAAATCATCCGAGGTAGCTCGGGAGTTCATGGCTTCCATGACGGCCATGGACCTGACCCAACTAATTCAAGGCCCCACTCACGAGGGTGGACATACACCGGATCTCATCTTCGTCTCAGGCCAATGGACGAGTGATCTGGGTATAGGGGATATAGTCATTACACCCTTGTCATGGACAGACCACTCACTTCTCCGGCTCGACTTTCCGACCGCTGCTCCCCTCCGCGGGGAGGCGGGACCTGAGTTACCAATCTGGTTCCGCCCCAGGCGCCTGATGGACCCGGATGGGTTCCAAACGGCGCTTGGGCCAGTTCCTGTACCCCTGACCCGCGCCCCGATGGAGGACCTCGTGGCCGCATGGAATAGTGCGACCACGGGAGCCTTGGATCGGGTCGCGCCCTTGCGGCCTCTCTTGCGGCGGCGGAACACCCTGGCTCCTTGGTTTACCGAGGAGCTGGGGGTGATGAAACGCCGCAAGAGATGCCTAGAGAGTAGATGGAGGTCTTCTCGTTCTGAATCTGACCGGACACAGGTAAGAGCCCATTTACGGACTTACATTGTGGCGCTGAGAGTAGCCAAACGTCATCATTGCGCTACTCTCATAGCATCCGCAGAAAACCGCCCTGCCGCCCTGTTTAGGGTGACCCGCTCCCTCCTTCAACAGAGGGTGCGGGAAGCCCCGCTACAGGGTAGAGCAGAGGAATTTGTGACTTTTCTGCAGGAGAAAATCGCTCAGATACAGAACGAGTTACCCCCCATTCATGGCCCAGTGGGATGCCACGAGAGAGATCTTGTTTGGGAGGAATTTGACTCCGTCACTTCCGAGGATATGGACAGGTTACGTGGGCGACTGCGAGCCACCACATGTTTATTGGACCCGTGTCCCTCCTGGCTTGTACTGGCATCCTGGGAGGTGATACGAGGCTGGCTCCAGGAGGTGGCCAACGCTTCCTTGAGTGAGGGTGCCTTGCCTGCTCCCCTAAAAGAAGCGATGGTGAGGCCCCTCCTTAAGAAGCCCTCCTTGGATCCAGCTACTTTGAACAACTATCGTCCCGTCTCCAACCTTCCCTTTTTGGCGAAGGTTGTCGAGAGTGTGGTGGCACAACAGTTTCCCCGTCACCTGGAGGAAGTAGACTATCTAGATCCGCGCCAGTCCGGCTTCCGGCCCGGGCATAGCACCGAGACGGTATTGGTCGCGTTGGTTGATGATCTCTGGAGGGCCAGAGATGGGGGTTGTTCCTCCATCCTGGTCCTATTAGACCTCTCGGCGGCTTTCGATACCATCGACCATGGTATCCTATTGCATCGGCTGGGGGGGTTGGGGGTGGGAGGCACCGTTTTACGGTGGTTCTCCTCCTACCTCTCTGGCCGATCGCAATTTGTGTTGACAGGGGGGCAGAGGTCGACCGCGAGACCCCTCACATGTGGGGTGCCTCAGGGGTCGGTCCTCTCGCCCCTCCTGTTCAACACATACATGAAGCCGCTGGGTGAGATCATCCGTGGTTTTGGGGTAGAATACCATCTGTACGCTGACGACATCCAGCTGTACATTTCTACCCCAAACCACCCCAACGATGCCGTAGCGGTGATGTGCCAGTGCCTGGAAGCTGTACGGATCTGGATGGGAAGTAACAGACTCAAGCTCAACCCGACCAAGACCGAGTGGCTGTGGTTTCCGGCTGCCCGATTCAACCAGCTTACTCCATCCCTGGCCATAGGGGGCGAACATCTTGCCCCTGTGGATGGGGCGCGCAATTTGGGTGTCCTCCTGGATGCCCGGCTGTCCATGGAAGATCAAGTGACAGCCGTGGCCAGGAGGGCGTTTTACCAGGTTCGCCTGGTTCGCCAATTGCGCCCCCTATTGGATCGGGACGCCCTTCGCACAGTCACTCATGCTCTCGTGACATCCCGACTGGACTATTGTAACTCTCTCTACATGGGGCTGCCCCTGAGGTGCACCCGGAGGCTTCAGCTAGTCCAGAATGCAGCCGCGCGAGCAATTATGGGGACCGCAAGGTCTACCCATGTAACACCGCTCTTGCGCGAGCTGCACTGGCTGCCTGTCGTCTTCCGGGTGCGCTTCAAGATGCTAATCATCATCTTTAAAGCGCTCCATGGCTCGGGACCTAGCTATCTGCAGGATCGGATCCTGCCTCATACATCCTCACGGCCGATTCGCTCCCACAGAGAGGGGCTTCTCCGGGTGCCGTCCACTAGACTGTGTCAGCGGGCGACACCCAGGGGAAGGGCGCTCTTTGTGGCGGGCCCGGCCCTCTGGAACGACCTTCCCCCCGACATCAGGACAACTACGGACCTCCGCTCCTTCCGTCTTAAATTAAAAACTTACTTTTTCCGTCTGGCCGGCCTGGGATAGCCTCCTTGCCTTGGGATTTTATGGAATAGGTTTTAGTTTAATTGGGATTTTAGCACAGGGTTTATTTAATTGGTTCTTAAATTTTGTTGGTATATTTATTGTTGTTTGTTATTTATTGCTTTTATGCTACCTGTGCACCGCCCCGAGTCCCCATGGGGAGAGGGGACGGTCTAGAAATAATAAATTTCATTTCATTTCATTTTCATTTCATTTCAAAGTGTTTTTATGGGAAGAAGCCTTTGGGATGGGAAAAAGGAAGAAAAAATGAAGAAAGATCAAACCTTTCAACAATATTTGAATGACTTAGAGATCAGGACTGTTAGAGACAAAAGGAATAAATATATAGTGTTTTCTTTTAACAAAAGTTAAAATGAGACATGATTCTATAAATCTCTGGTAAGCTTTTACAGACTTTGCTAACACAGGACTCAAAACATAATGAATTCTAGAAAGAAATTTGTTTGTAACCTTACAGGTACTTTAAAGCCTTTGGAGCCTGGGCATGCGCGCTGGCCAGCAGACAGGGTAACGCCTCACGTGCCCTGACAAATGGCTTCGTGTGCCATCTATAGTATGTGTGCCATAGATTTGCCATCCCAGGTGTAGGGTTTCCTGCCTGAGAAGAGAGTTGGGTTAGAAGACCTCAAAGATTCTATTCTATTCTATTCCATTCCATTCCATTCTTTATGAATTTTTAAACTACTTCAGTTAAATAGATACTCTAAGTAATGTACAGAAGCCAGTATAATAATAACACAATAATAACAATAACATACCACCAAAATATAATATATAATTACAGTAAGGTATAATTAATAGAATAGTTTTGGAACTGGAAGTCTGCATCATTTAACTCCCAATGGCCTCCTAGGAAAGCAAAAATCTTATGAGCTTCTAGGCGGCCAGCAGAATGTGAGCTACCCTTGCCAAGATTAACGGATTAACTGAGTTGGAAGGGACTTTATAGTCCAACCCCCTGCTTAAGCAGGAGACCCTACACCATTTCTGACAAATGGGAGTCCAATCTCTTTGAAAGTCTCAAGTGATGAAGCCCCCACAACCTCTGAGGGCAAGCCATTCCACTGGTTGATTGTTCTCACTTGTCAGAAAGTTCTTCCTTATTTCTAGGTTGAATCTCTGCTTAGTCAGTGTTCATTCATTATTCCTTGTCTGGCTTTCAGGTGCTTTGGAAAACAGCTTGACCCCTTCGTCTCAGTGACAGCCCCTTAAATATTGGAAAACTGCTATCATGTCTCCCCTGGTCCTTCTCTTCACTAGACTAGCCATGCCCAGTTCCTGTAACCGTTCTTCATATGTTTTAGTCTCCAACCCTCTAATCATCTTTGTTGCTCTTCTCTCCACTTTTTCTAGAGTCTCAACATCTTTTTTATAGTATGGTGACCAAAACTGGATGCAGTACTCTAGGTGTAGTCTTATTAGGGCCTTTCTTGATAAGTGGGAACTTCAGAAGGCATTCACTGTATCTTCAAACTGGGAAGGAAAAATCTACACAAAATAGTCTGCCACAAAGATAACCCAGGTGTTGAGCATAACAAGGCTTTGTAGCCATGAAATCCATATGAAAATAATAATTATTTTAAATAATTCAAAACAGAAAATAATGTGTTAAATACATTGTTATTTTCTAGTTGCTATGTATGTTGCTATGTATGTATGTTGGCAAAACAGAAGTCAAGCACTCTATAAAACTTGTTCACTGATGAAAAATTCAGTCCTTAGTGCAGGGGTCCCCAACCTTTTTTGCACCAGGGACCGGTTTCATTTTAAAGAAAATTCCGCGGACCGGCCGGCGTAGAGGGGGAGCGGGGGGGGGGGAGGGGGAACAGGCGGCGCATGGGCACGCAGGGGTGGGTGGGTCGTTTCACTCGCCCCTCTAGGGCCCCCAATGGTGTGAGCGGCCGCACCTGCCCTCTCCCGCCCCCGGTGTGCTCTCTGCCCAGGGGGCTGCCCCATCCTCCCTCCTCCTCCTCTCCGGCCCTGCGGCCCGGTTCCTATCAAGCCACGGACCGGCACCAGTCCGCGGACCGGGGGTTGGGGACCCCTGCCTTAATGAATTGTGGCAGGCAGTGCCCCTCTTACCTTTATAGAGGTCTGACATAACTATGTGTCAGATGCAATTACAACATGAATTATTTTTTAAAAAAAACTATTTTAAAAAGTCCAGGTCCTGTTGGCAAGATGAAGACTATGTAAATGGTCATATGCTACACAGATCATTTGCCTGACTGGAGGTAGTGTTTGATCTACTTGCCTGTTTTGACATAAACAAGTGTGACTTACCAAATATGAGTTCATATGAACCCCAGAACTGTGGAGGCAATAATTAAATTTGGAGTATAAAGTTAAGAATATCTGTGTTGTTCTGTCAACTAGTGGAAAAAGGAACAAAAAAGAAAAGTTGCATGTGCTCAGAAAAAAGTAATGAATGTATTTAGGAAGCTATTAATATGATACCATCTGCTTCTTTTGGCGGTTGACCAGAATGTTTATAAAAATATCAAACTGTATATAGACCTTTTATTTAATATTTTATTTTGATTCTCTCCATGGATGCTAATGGAGACATGACAGCTAGGCTGAACAGATGATCAACGCCATGCTGATTGTCCACAGCTATGCTGCTTGCTGACTTCCTTCCGTTAGTGAGTATTGTCCATGCTTGGCAGAATGCAAATGTGAGAATGATCATATATTTAGCTGTAATAAAACGACGTGTTTTCCTATTTTCAAACATATGTGTTGCATCTCCCAAATATATTTTTAATTTAAGTGGCTGAATCACATATCTGACTGGGAAAATATGGAAATAATTGACTAGGCAAACATCAGAAGAGCATATCAGTGAAACTACATATGACTTATCATCCAATCAAGTTTTTGATGAAAACCATGCACAAAATACTGATGGAGAAGAAAGATTAGAATAGGTGGAAATACCATTCCCAACCATCAGTCAGCTGACATTTCCCAAGAAGTTGCAGGATGCAAATTCCACACAGATTATAAATACTCAAGACAATCCTCACTTCTGAATTGTTGCACTGTGAAAGTATTGCTGGAGTACAACGCATAACATCTGCAAAAAAGAAATAAATAAATAAAGAAATTAAAACCAGTGCTCGAATTCTACTTTAATTTGAACCCTGGAGAACCACAACTAAAACAAAGTTCAATGAACTAATGCTACCATTATCCAAAGAGATCTTTCCAAAATTTATTTTTGAAGAATGGATTTTTTTGTTCTCTTCATGGATATTCTTCCTTATACGGTACAGTAGTGACCAAAATTGTGGAAACCTTTTGGGAAAAGTGTATTTTCTAAAATTAACTAATAGCACCAGTTTTTCTGGAGTACTACCATAAAATTATAGATAAATAGAAAGATAATTTAATCAAGAATGTAATGCAATAATTTTTATGAAGGAATTGCTATTAGAGTAGCAATTATAAAAAAGAAAAGTGAAATGAAATATACAAAAGTTATCACTATAGAAAAAATGAGATATACCAAAATTATATATATCAGTTAATTCTTATTTGGGTAACCTTTAGCATGAATTATGGCCTTACAACATCTTCCCATGGAGTGAACCAAGTCTTTTAGTTTTGCATCTGTTATAATGTGAAACCAAGATTGAATGATTACTTCCATTAGTTGGGTTTTATTTCTGGGTCGCTTCTGACTATCATGTTTCTTTAGTCAGCTCCATAGATTTTCAATTGGGTTAAGATCTGGGCTATTCCCAGGCCATTCCAGCAGAGGAATGTGTTATCTTATAATTCCAAAAGAAAGTGGTGTTATTAGCCATCAAACCTCAAGAATTCCCTTTTCCCAAAAGATTTCCATAATTTTGGCCACTAGTGTATATATCTGTTAGATTTCCCATTTATGCATTTATGAATATTTTCAAAGTGTGAGACAGTATTAAGTGCTTGGGAAATGAAGTCATGGTACAGATTGTCTTCTGACCAAATGAGTGTAACAGTATGATGCCACTCATGAGATGGAGAATTCTTTTATGGAAAAATCTGTAAGTAGAAGTTTAACATGCAGCTTGGAAAAAGGAAGGAGTTTTTTTTTAGATCATTGGTTGGCAAAATTGCAAGTTTTATATCTCTCTCTAATGTGACACATTTGCTGGTTGTGGATCTTAAAGGTGGTTCCTCCAGATGTTGGAACCAACTTTAAGACTCCATGCCTAATTTCACTTTACTGCAGATCAAATGGGGGCTGGAATCAGCAAACCTCACATTCCATGTTTAATTTTATTTTCAGCTTCAGCTTTTTAGAGAATAGATCGTGAATCTGTTTCATTGTTTGCCATAATCTTAACTTTTAACTTTAAAGAATGAAGAATTGAAGAGCTTTTTCTAACTCTGTTTCTATAATTCTTTGGATGCAAATTTAGTGAAAAGATGAAAATATGAAGAAATTAAGCAAAATGAAATCATAAAATGGTGCTTGTTTTTTGTTGGTCAAATTATTATTATTTATTAAGTTATAGAGTATTATAAAATACAAAATACAAAAGTAAATAGAAGAACAATGCGGGGGAGGAGGAGGTGAAGTGAGGAAAGATAGTTAAAAAGAAAGAAAAATAAGCATTGACTTCCGACTCTATCTGTTACAGTAAATAAGGCATTAACATCAAATCACAACTTTTTGCTTTTCCATAATAGTATGAACAAGTCTTTTCTATAAAATCTATCAATCTAATCTGTAAAACCCAAAGTCAGACTTCCATTCTTTTCCATATCAAGCATGAAGTTCAGAAGTGGTCTCCATGTGGAAACAAAAGTACTTATGTTCTTTTCTTTAATAAAACTAGTCAGAACAGTGCTTGTTTTTTTGATGTTTACATGAGTGCATTTTCATGAAATTGTAATAAGGAAGTTTTTGTGATTCATTTATTTTTTTATTCCGCCACCTTGATTATACAGATAGTCCTTGACTTATGACCATTTGTCCAGCAACTGTTCATAGCGGTGCTGAATGAATGAGGGTTACAACCAGTCCAAGGAGTTCTGGCCTTCTGAGCACCACTACAACCATGTGATTATGCCCTGGATGCCTCACAACCAGCTTATACTTATGGCCAGTTGAAGTGCCCCATGATACATGATTGCCATTTGCGATCTTCACAGCCAGTTTTTTTCTTCTAGCAAGGAAAAAGTTACAATACCTAAGACGGATGGTATTTCTAAAAAGAGGACAAATTAAAAGCACAATTACAAACCATCAACCTCTAGAAAGGTTCTGATGAATGATCTAGAAGAATGTTTTTCAGCCTCAGCAACTTTATGTGTAGACTTTGACATGGGCTTGACGTTTAAACCCACACTTCTTAAAATTTGCTGAGGTTGAGAAATACTGATGAAGAATAAGAAACAAATTGGAAAATAATCTTGATATATTAAAAGAAGTGATAGTCTGAAAACAGCAGAATGAAATTTAATAGAGACAAATGCAATGTTTATGCTTAGGAAAAACAAACCAGGTGTACAAATATAGAATTGGGAACAGATGGCTAGTAGTAGAAGTGCAAAAAAAATGTGAAATTGCAGTTGATGACAAGGTAAATATGAATAAGCAATAGCTGTGAGGTTACTAAAATAGACAAACACAATTTTAGTCTGCACGAACAGCAGTATCCTATAATTATCCAAAAGGAAGATGATCCTGAATTTAAGATATTTTCCTCCAAAAGAAAATCCAACAGACAAGAAAGTTAAGAACATACAAAAAGAACCTTCTAAATTACTCAGCTTAACTGCTTTGGTGTTAAGACTGTCAGACTGTCAAATAGGTCCCTGAAACACTCTTACGTATTTCTTCACTTACAACAGTGTGTTTGTGTCTATGTGTATGGGCTGACTAGGGGCCACAATAAAATAAAATGAAATAAATTGAATGGATGGATGAACACAAATTAAAATATATTGCTTGTAAAACAAAACGTCTATTTTGTGAAATTAATTCTGTATATGATAACAAATACCAATGTATTTGACTTTGTCTTTTTCTATGATTTTTTTTGTCTGATCCTTATTTACTCAAGTGTTGACAAAACAATTTCATTTAGCTTCTTCAGAAAAAGTTAGTCAGATCAACCCACCTGCTGAAACACACTGCTGCTAATGCTGAGGATTGGCTATTATAGCCACATTGCTCCATTGAAGCATCTGTAAGTGATTCAAGATGGCGTGCAAAAAGGATTAAAAACTCTATGACATTATGAGAGTGTATATTTTTCAAATGAATGAATGAATGATTTAATTTATAGACCGCTCCTCTCCCCGTAGGGACTCGGAGCGGTGCACAGGGAAAACTAAAACCACAGTACAATAAATATACAAATACAATTAAAAACAAATTAAATCTGATTTAATTTAATTAAAAACAAATAAATACAATCAAATACAATTAAAAACAAATAAACAAATGATTTTTTCCTTACAAAGCATGATAGTCATAGACTGTCGATTCCAAATGACAGCTCTCTTATTTTCTCATACACTTAAGAAACATCTTGCATCCAGAAATTCTAGGTGGAAGTTTTAAAGAAAAGGTGTCTGGGACAGACACCTGTCTGATATGGTATAGGGTCGCCTGCTTGAGCAGGAGGTTGGATTTGAAGACCTTCAAGGCCCGTTCCAGTTCTATTCTGATTACACTAAGTTTGGTGTGACATTTAGTGATGCACACCATGTTCTCAGATAAATACTTTGGTGGTGGTAGCAGTAGTAGGTGTAGGACAGAGGTGGTTTGCTCCTGGTTCCTCTGAACCAGCAGTGGCAGTGGCGGGAGGCTCCATCCACCTGCCCGGACACTTCTGTGCACCCACAGAAGCATTGCATGCACAAGTGAGCGCACGAGCATGAGCAAACCAATAGTAAACTGACTAACACCACTGGTGTAGGAGTGGATTTATTTAGTAAAGGCAGAAAAAATTATTTAGTAAAGGCAGAAAAATCCCTTAAAAAGATTTCTAGGGATAAGAAATCACCTTACTAAAACAAACAGCATGCATCTAATGCCTATAACTAGATAGATTTTTCTCATTGTTTTGTTATCTAAAACGGGCATGCTTTCAAAATTACCATGAAGTATTGAACTAAGAATGATTCACAATCTCATAGATTAAAATAAATGAGTACAAATAATGTCATATTTTAGATTACTGTTCCTACTGTTCACATGCCAGTATCCCTTTTTTAAAAAAAGTCTGATTTAAATAAAATAAAAGCTCATTGCTTTCATGCACAAAACACAACTGTAAGGCCAGCAGCAATCCCAAGGCAAGGGGTCATCATATCCATCTCAAAGGGTCTCACAAGCTGCAGTTCTGAACTAGAGGCTTTCATTTTTAAAGCTGTTTCTATCAGGTAAAGGGCAGAGAAGACGTTCTGGATGATGCAGCCTTAAAAGGCTTTGGTATAATCTTAGAAGCTTTTTTTTTTTTTTAATTGTCTTTGAGCCAGTGTTTATTCCTGGCAACTGTCTGGAAAAGTCTCTGCAGTTTTCTTGGCAAAAATTTGGAAGTGGGTGGACGGTGAATGTTTACTATGGCAAAGAGGTCACGCAGCTCACTTTGTGCCTAAGGCAGAACTAGAGCTTCTTTTTTGTCGCACTCTAGTCTGGTGTCTTAACCACTAAATCAAACTGGCTGAAACAGAAGCTATTGGTATAGGTTAATTATTATGCACTGTGCTTGTTCCTTCCAGTGTATCCCAGGTTTAATGTATAATTTATTAAAAGAGGGGGATTCCATTATACATTGAATTTTTTTCTTTGTACTGAAAAACTTTGAAGAAAACAAGTTTTATCCTGGTATTTCTATTGTATAATGCCTCACCAGAACAATTTATCCAATACTTAACATATCTATTATACAATTATTCAAGTACTGGATGACACAGAGCTGCTAAGTTATTATAAACACTAAAGTGGTACTACACGTCATATGATTTTGATACTATTTCCTCTGTAGATGCAGCCTAAGACTGCATGGGCTGTTTTGGAATCTACAGCACACTGCTCATTCATATTTAAATGGTGGTCTAGTAGGACTGCTAAATTCCTCTCACAGTTACCACTGTAGAGTGAGCCATGTACTTTACTACCTTTGCATTTGGTTTTCCTTACCTGTGTAAAACCTTACTTTTCTCACCACTAAATTTATTTTGTTAGATAGGGCCCAGGTTCAAGTTTGTGAGCCTATCTTCTAAAGGGTTGGATATTCCCCTCATCTAAATCATTTATGAAGATATTGAAGAGTACAGGACCTAGAACTTTGGGATATCTCACCGCATGCTTTTCTCCATGTAGATGTATTTTTATTGAGGACTACACATTGAGTACAGTTGGTCAGGCAGTTACAAATCCACCTATCCATCCACCCATCTATCCTGTCTAAGTGGTTTACAGAGTCAACATATTACACCCCAAAATCAGGGTCCTCATTTTACTGACCTCAGAAGGATGGATGGCTGAGTCAACCTTGAGCTGGTAAGAACAAACTGTTGGCAGAATCAACTTGGAAAACTGTATTCTAACCACTGTGCCACCATGGCTCTTTTTAAAAATAAAATCTATGTGTGACCATTTTCTCATTTTTTTTAATTATAAGAAGGAATTATTTTTTCACCTCTGCTTGGTTTAATTTTTTTTTATGCAACTAGAAGCAGATACAGCCAAGAAATCTTTTGAAAATTCCAATTCTTTAGTCTAAAACATCAACTGTCAGAATACTCCCATTTGTTAAATAAAAACAAATGAATATTTATTTAAGTAGTTATCTGTGGATATATACATTTCCATGAGAGAAGCAAGCAGCAAATTCAATAGAAATGGGCTATTGATATTTTGGGAGCTATCTTAGAGCATTTATGCTTTAGATATTAAGTAAAATAGGGATGGCGCAAAAAGGATGGTCTCTTTCACAAAATTGCCTTATTTGCCTGAAAATGATCCTAAATTTAAACTAATTTATCACAAAAGAAGAATAAACTGCAGCAAGAAAAAGATTTTAAAAATTCTTTATTTTACTCTGTTTAATAATTATCCAGAATCTAAGATAATTTATATGTGTAATTTGGGTAAATATTTTGTAATGTTTCAATTCTAGGTTAATTATTTCCCAGTCTAAACCAAATATCAAATAATATTATCAGAAATCAATTAACGTTGCTATGCTTGTTTCTTTGTAACTCATTCAAGTAAGTTGTAAATTATCCATTCTCTTTAAATTACTTATTTTATATAAGAAGTTCCAACAAATCATTGATTTCTAGTTTTATAGCTATGTTGGGATTTACATGTAGCCCAGTCATGTAAAAGCTGCCTTTATAATTAAAAAAAACCCTCAACTAAACTACAATTTTAGGATTATTTGGACTTTCCTCTAAAGGATTTATAGTATATAAAACTATCTTAAAATCAGAATTTGTAAGCCATGCTTAATTTATGGAGTAATGAATATTTACCGATACCTAGACAAAAACAACAGGACTCATTTGCTTTTATTTAACTAATGGGTATATTCTAACACAGCTGATGTTTTACACTAAGGAAGAATAAAAGGGAATATTATGTCTAAATATCCAGAAATATTTTATATTGCTGTGTACAAAACATCCCTCTACTGTTTACTATTTGCAAATGGATAACTCTAATGCCAGATCCTCAGCAATTATTTTAATTGCAAAGTCTAATGAAGAACCCTACACTATACTTTAATAAACAAATGGATTAAGGTGTCACATCTTTTAATTAACATTCCAGCATAACTGGAATAGATGATTCTTCCCTGTTAGACCAGTCGTATGTCTTCTGTATGTAGTAAGATACAAGAAGAAAGGAAAAGAATGGGTATGTTGGTGGGGCAACCAATGCAAAGATCAGTCTGTAGGAAGTAGTGTTTGCCAACTGGTAAATCTCTTAATCTCAACCAGCCTTCTAAGCAAGTACTATGAAGAAAATAACACAATGGCATTCCATTTAGTTGCATATAAATGCTAATTTTTGGAATAGTTCATCTTCCTTAAGACAAAATTCCCTTTGCTGGACCTATTTAATCTGTTACTGAAAGAAGCATAAGAACTAGCCTCACAGGTCACTTTCTAAATTGATGGCAACAGCCTGCCATTGACCAGTCATGGTCAATGATGAGGAATGAGAATAGGTTCTAATGCACTAGCTCTCCATATGGTGAAACTATGGCATGCGTGCTACAGGTGGCACACGGAGCCATATCTGTGGCATGTGAGTTGTCAGCTAAAGGACGCATGTGTGTGCCAGCCAGCTGATTTTTGGCCTTCCGGAGCGCCGGGGGGGGGGGGGGTAGGACATTTTTGCCTTTCCCATACTTCAGGAAAGCCTCCAGAGCCTGGGGAAGGCAAAAACGGCTTCCCTTTGACTCTCTACAAGAAATACCAAGCTCAACTTGGAGGCGAGTAGTGTGGGGTGCATGGGGGGTAGTGCACACATACATATTTGGGAGTGCACTTTACATTATGGGTACTGGCACACATGTGCACTGTTGCGCACGTACCCTCACATTTTTGTCACTCAACAACAAAAAGGATAGCCATCACTGACTAGCTCATTTGCAGCATCTTCTGAGTGATTCATTCATCACGTCAGTTTGTACTCTGATGAGTGCCCTGGTTCATTTCACTTGAGAGATGCACATTTTATGAGAGACTCATATAACTGACTGCCTCTTTCAGTCTTTCAGTAAACAATGAAGAGACATGAGAGGTGTAGAATAAGTGGGAGGCCTGCCAGGCTGCCGGTGAAACCATACTAGGGAAAGTACATCCAGTTTTCCATAGCACTTTATTAAAGCCTGCTGTCAGTTCGAGACTGAGACTACAACACGTGACACCCCCCAACCCCATTGTAGTACAAGGGGAGATAACCCTATGAAGTGAAAAAGGATTTTGGATTCTAGACTACATAAGGATAGATTACAATATTTAGTCAATGGAAAGGATATGTTTTGTCTGAAGTTACCTGGGTTAAAAGGTGGGATGTAGAAGCCGATAAATTCTATGCACAAACTGAGATTATATTTGACTTTTGAATATTGTGTATAGGCCATATTTCCTCAAAATATTAATATGGACATAATTAAAAACTATATTTCATGTGTACCCAATTAAGAGAATATAGTTTAGCATATTGTAACAATAATAATTTTCCTTGTATCTCACTAAAAATTGTTATTTGGGATTGCCTTTTAAAAGGCTGTGGAAATTTTGCCTAAGACATTGGGAACTATTTGCCATGAGAGAAATCACTTCTCTTTGTTTACATCCAAATGCAGAATATCAACACCCTTCATTCATTGAAGATCTTCCTAAATCACTATAGATTATTACTTGCATACATTAGATATTATTAAACGATGTAGTTTGTGGATATCTTTAAGGCTTTAATAATAATAATAATAATAATTTAATTTTATATCCCGCTCTCTCTCCCCAAGGGGACTCGAGGCGGGGCACAGGCAATTAAAAATACAAATAAGACCACCGACAAAATACAAAATTAAAAATTAAAAATGAATTAAATTGATCCTGCGCTAAAACCCATAAACTAAACTAAAAATTACCCCTAAAACCCCTAACCTAAAAAGAGACTACCCAAGGCCGGCCAGGCGAAAAAAGTGTGTCTTTAATTTTAAGCGGAAGGAGCGGAGGTCCGTGGTTGTCCTGATATCGGGGGGAAGGTCGTTCCAGAGGGCTGGGCCCGCCACAGAGAAGGCCCTTCCCCTGGGCGTCGCCCGCTGACAAAGTCTAGTGGACGGCACCCGGAGAAGTCCCTCTCTGTGGGAGCGAATCGGCCGTGAGGATGTATGGGGCAGGATCCGATCCCGCAGATAGCTAGGTCCCGAGCCATGGAGCACTTTGAAGATGATAATTAACACCTTGAAGCGCACCCGGAAGACGACAGGTAGCCAGTGCAGCTCGCGCAAGAACGGTGTTACGTGGGCAAACCTAGAGGTGCCCATAATTGCTCGCGCGGCTGCGTTCTGGACCAACTGAAGCCTCCGGGTGCACCTCAAGGGGAGCCCCATGTAGAGAGAGCTGCAATAATCCAGTCGGGATGTCACGAGAGCATGAGTGACTGTGCGAAGGGCGTCCCGATCCAATAGGGGGCGCAACTGGCGTACCAGGCGAACCTGGTAAAACGCCCTCCTGGCCACGGCTGTCACTTGATCTTCCATGGACAGCCGGGTATCCAGGAGGACACCCAAGTTGCGTGCCCCATCCACAGGGGCAAGATATTCGCCCCCTATGGCCAGAGATGGAATCATCTGGTTGAATCGGGCAGCCGGAAACCACAGCCACTCGGTCTTGGTCGGGTTGAGCCTGAGTCCGTTACTTCCCATCCAGATCCGCACGGCTTCCAGGCACTGGCACATCACCGCTACGGCATCGTTGGGGTGGTTTGGGGTAGATATATACAGCTGAGTATCATCAGCGTAGAGATGATACTCTACCCCAAAACCACGGATGATCTCGCCCAGCGGCTTCATATATGTGTTGAACAGGAGGGGCGAGAGGACCGACCCCTGAGGCACCCCACATGTGAGGGGTCTCGAGGTCGACCTCTGCCCTCCTGCCAACACAAATTGCGATCGGCCAGAGAGGTAGGAGGAGAACCACCGTAACACGGTGCCTCCCACCCCCAACCCCCCCAGCCGATGCAATAGGATACCATGGTCGATGGTATCGAAAGCCGCCGAGAGGTCTAATAGGACCAGGATGGAGGAACATCCCCCATCTCTGGCCCTCCAGAGATCATCAACCAACGCGACCAATGCCGTCTCGGTGCTATGCCCGGGCCGAAAGCCGGACTGGCGCGGGTCTAGATAATCAACTTCCTCCAGGTGACGGGGAAACTGTTGTGCCACCACACTCTCAACAACCTTCGCCAAAAAGGGAAGGTTGGAGACTGGACGGTAGTTGTTTAAAAGAGCTGGATCCAAAGAGGGCTTCTTAAGGAGGGGCCTCACCATGGCCTCTTTTAGGGAAGCAGGCAAGGAACCCTCACTTAAGGATGCGTTGATAACCTCTTGGAGCCAGCCTCGTGTCACCTCCCAGGATGCCAGTACAAGCCAGGAGGGACACGGGTCCAATAAACATGTGGTTGCTCGCAGTCGCCTACGTAACCTGTCCATATCATCGGAAGCAACGGAGTCAAACTCCTCCCAAACAAGATCCGCCTCGTGGCATTCCACTGGACCAGCAATGGGGGCTAACTCATTCTGTATCTGAGCGGTTTTCTCCTGCAGATAAGACACAAATTCCTCTGCTCTACCCTGTAACGGGGCTTCCCGCACCCTCTGCTTTCATCTCTTTCCGCCATAATTTGCCCATAAGGAGAAGCCAAAACTAAAGGAAGCTATCAAAAATAATCATGCTCATCAGAAAGTGGATTATAATGTAGATTTCTAAGGTCAGGAATTTCCAGCACCGTCCTGGTCAATAACATCTGAACACCATGACATCTGATACCATGATTCTAATTTGGATGAGAAGGTTATTGCTTCTTACAAGGCAGCATGTTTCAAATGCTTTTAGATAATCCAGCCAAATATAACTCATTGTATCATTTACATAATATTTCCCCTTTGCAGTTGAGAGCCAGGAAGCTGGTCAAATCACAAATTGTTCCACTGGATATGTTTGATGCATACAGAATGTGAGACAGTATCAAAAGTTAAAGCAAAGGGGCACTTTTATGCAAAAAAATGCATGAACATAGAAGGAACCTGCTTTTTCTTCCCTGTACACTTAACATTCTAAAATATAAAGTAGATATGGAAAAGTATGGCATGTCCCATAGATCAGGGGTCTCCAACCTTTGCAACTTTAAGTCTGAAGGACTTCAGCTCCCAGAATTCTGGGAGCTGAAGTCCTTCAGACTTAATGTTGCAAAGGTTGGAGACCCCTGCCATAGATAATCTGTGTATCCTTTATGTATTTTATTAATCCAAACCATTAAAATGTAATAACAATCTGTATTTTTCATCAGCATAATTGCTGTATATTTTTTTTAAAGTAAGGGTTGGTATTATGTATTATAGTTCATCTTCATGTTCGTATTTTGCTTTAATCCAACTGTATAAACAAAAGCCAAACAAAATCAAAAATACATAAATTCACTCTGCAAATTTGACCCTGCCTTACTCCAGTGAACATTATTTATTTCATCATCACATTTTTGTGACCCTTGCTGCAATAAAAATGTTTAAAAGTTCAGTCCCTTGGTAGCAACAAGTTACCCTCTCTACAGCAAGTAAAGAATAAACCACATTAGATTTTAGTGGAATGTTTAATTCTTAAATTTTTACTGTAATGTTGCATATTACACCAAAATATTATTTTAAGAAATTTTATTATTAAAGCCACAAACTAGCACAATTCTTTACAAAATAGCCCATGATTAAAACATTCTGAAATTAAGATTAACAATGGAAGAGTGATTTAAAAACACCCATCATTGAACTAGCAGACTTGGTAACAAATATAAAGGGCAGCATCTTAATTGACAGTTCCACGTGCCTCTTTGTGAAAAGTGATCCAAAGATCGCTATTCTCTCCACTACATTTCTGATGTGCCTGCAAACTGCAGAGGACCTCACCTAAACAAGTGGTAAGAAAGACCCATTTTGGGGCAGATTATTGCACTAGGCTGTACTTTTCTCCGGAAATTCTGCTTGTCCTTTAATGCTCTAATATTTTCATCTATTATTATTTTGAATATTATTATTGACTAAATTGCTTAGTTGGCTGCGTTTGTCCACAGGTTCTAAACTATCTGAATTAATAATCACAGATTGAACATTTAATAGATTATAATTTTAATGTTGTAGAAGGTAGCAAGCTTGGAATCTTTTTTAGTTTTATTAATTACAAATTTGAAATCTTTAGCATTTTCTGGCCATTTGCAGTGTCTTTAGCTGCACAGCACAATCTTATCAACCTGAGCATAAACTTCACTGTCTTCAAAGCAACCAGCTACAGAACCAGCATTTTGAATCAATTATTTTAACTAAAAGTCTTATTTCATGATACAGTGAAGGATTTTCTCAGAAAAGGAAAATATTGATTTTCTCGATAAATTGTTAAAGAAAACCTCTGTTTTGAGTGCCAATTTTGGAAATTCCCAATATATATATATTTTCATTTCAATGGAGAATATGGCATTCACATACTTTCCTTTTGGCTTTTATTTTCCTGCAATCATGTTGCTTTCTCTGCAGACCTCTGCCACAGTTAATTCACTCATAACTTTTAGCAAAAGAATTGCATAATATCCCTATGTTCCCTGAGGATTGGTGACATCATGATACATCATGAGATCAAGGATAGCATTTCCACCCATTTATATCTGTATAAGAGGGATATGTCATGATATGCATATCTTTTCTTGTACATCTTGACTGAAAGCTTTTGTTTTGTTTATTAACCACCAAATGGGGATGCTGACTCAGTTTTGACAGATATTAGTGTCTTAGAAAAAGAGGTGAGATGCATACCTGACCCCATTCACCTCTTAAAATTCCATAATCTTATTTCACATCCGTAAATGGGTCAAAAGAAAGTCGATTGTACTTCATGTCCATGGATTGACAGTTGGAAATCTGTCCCATATATAATCATAAATGAAGAAAATTTAAGAAAAACATCATTAATGGGACTAACTTTAACATAAGGCATCATACATAATGCCTTAATAATATTATAGCCGAGCATTTTATATGTCTATAAAATATATTATTAGATTCAAATATTATTTTAGGCTTATGCTTAAAAAAATCTGGGGAAGTAAATTAGAAATGCTAATTTACAAATCTAAATGTTGTTTTCCGAATGGAATGCATGATGTTCTCCTAATAAATATACTACTGTATGTAATTAACATCATACAGCGGCTTATCGTGATCAACCTAATATAAACTGTACAAAATAAGTGCCAAAGAACAATTAAGCCTTGTTCTGCATATGCATTGAATTTTGAATTTGAATTTGAATTTATTTAGATTTATAGAACCGCCCTTCTCCATCGAAATGGACCCAGGACGGTGCACAGGGAATTAAAATCGATAAATAACAATAAATACAGAATAATTAAAAATAAATTAAACTAAAAGCCTGTGCTAAAAAATCCCAATTAAAATTCTAAAATACATTTACTCATTGGCTAAGCTTGATGGAACAGATAAGTATTAAGTGAGCGGCGAAAGAGGGGAAGGTCTGTGATGGTCCGAAGTTCGAGGGGTAGGTCGTTCCAGAGGGATGGCCCAGCCACTGAGAAGGCCCTCCCCCTGGGCACCGCTAGCCGGCATTGGCCGGCGGATGGTACCCTGAGGAGGCCCTCCCTATGGGAGCGGATCGGACGGAGGGAGGTATGCGGCAGGAGATGGTTCCGCAAATACAGTCTGAGCCCATATTTTACGGTATTTACTTAAAAGAATGCTTTCATAAAAATTCATTTATTAACTCACTCCATGCATGCCAAAGTAAGCAAAGTCCTAATTTACTTATTTACTTTCTTACTTATTTACTTTATTTCTGAAATTAGATTATAAAAAATAGTGGTATAGTCCAGCCATAAGTGACATGATGGCCTACTGGTGAAGACACTTGCCTTCCACTCAGAAGGTTGAGAGTTCAATTCTAGATAGCTGAAGATGTTTCTCTCCTAGGGCACAAAGAAAAATAAATATGCTGCAAACTCACATGGATATAAGCAAGGTCATCTGGCCAGGAAATGCTCAATTCCATCCGGTCACTCTGACTCTACCCCCTAATTAACGGACTACAGGGTCATAAAAAGGGTGTTAGTATTATAATCCAGCCCTATATATATATATTCACTTAGAAATACTGACAAACATATCCCCAGGTTTAAGAATGTATGATTGCAGTCTGGCTTATCAATTCCACTTCTTTCAATGAATTTCTTTCTGACATATTCAGTCAGTAACTTTGACCATAATTCATCAACATTTCATATTAAAATCTTACTTTCATACATTGTTTATAAGCAAAAGAATATTGGAAAGAAAGATGCTGTAAAATATGAAGGGCTTACAATGCCATTTTTTTGTTTGCTATTTGTTGTTAACTCTTTTAGAAATGAAAGGTGTGCACCTGGGATTTCTTCTAATTTCCTCCCAAACCACATCACTGTAAGGAAGGATGTTAGCAGATACTGGCTAAAGTTAGATGAAGACCTAGGTCTCCTAGATGGTAGCCGAGTGCCCTGCCTTTTATCCCACATTGGATTTTCGGCTGTTTCTGATCCAATACACCAGGGGTGTCCAAACTTGAGAACTTTAAGACTTGTGGACTTCAACTCCCAGAATTCCCCAGCCAGCATAGCTGGCTGGGGAATTCTGGGAGTTGAAGTCCACAAGTCTTAAAGTTCCCAAGTTTGGACACCCCTGCAATACACTTACCATCATGCCGTTAACACAATATCTATGGATAGATATAGTGAGTGCTACAGTACACCTTAAAACAAATTCCAAAGGTCGGTGGTAGAAAGATGATGACACTTTATTTAGCAACAAAAATATGTGTTAAGTGTACGGTAGAGGTATGCTTTAAGTAAGAATGCACACTTAAATTGGGCTAAAATTGCATAGAATTTATCAGAAAGCATAGCAAGTTCAGTCAGGACATTCCTGTCGTCGTGCATATAATATAGTGATGAGAACAATAAAGTGGAACAAGTATGCTATGCCGAGTTATGTCCTGCATGATCTGCCAAACATTTTCTGTTACGCATGCTCTTCAGATAATGTTACTGGAATCTAGAGGTCATTGCACTGTTTCATGTGAATCAATGAGAACTAGCCAAGTTTGCAAAACATTTCAGAAAGCACAGAAAGCTATCTCTTAACTGTACACCATCAGAAGCCCGCCACTCTTAAGTGCAGCATAATACCTGCCACAACTCCAGACAAGACCTGAATGTTCCCTTTTACTGCTTTGGTATTGCCATAAAACTGCCCCTTGGTTTCATGTCAATTTAATACACAATTTACAGAGATTCTATAGGAGGCACGTCTTCCCCAAACCCCAGGCAGGAGTAATGTTTCTGAAGAAGAGGAAAGGCTGAGTTAAAATAGAAACCATGGTAAAAGCTGCAATCTCTTTTAGTGGAGGCAGCAGCCGTTTTCTCATGTCATGTTATCAGCTGGTTTTTGTGTGTGTGTGTGGGCTGGGGGGGACTTTACAGACCAGAGTTTCACAACCTTGGCAGCTTTAAGAAGTGTGGATTTCAGCTCCCAGAATTATCTAGTCAGCATTCTGGCAGTTGAATTCTACACTTCTTAAAGCCACCAGGTTGAAAAAACACTGTCACAGACATTTGTTCAAAGACAACAGAAGGTTTACAAGTAAAGGTGGAAAATAGGAATGAGACACCAACATCTTCCCTTTTGTACTTTTCCAGATTGTTCTGCACTGAAGGTCTCTTCTAAGTGCCCTTTGATTTAGTGGAAAAGTATCTGCTTTTGATTTTTTTCCCCACACCAGAAAACAGGGTTGAAGAAATCATTATGGATGATGATGTGGGGTTATTAGACTTAGTTATGAGGTGGCTGAAGAATATTAGTGAGTGTCCTATACAGTCTAAGGGTCTGCAGTCTCCTTAACTTCCTACATTTTAAATGCATCTCTATGTCAAACAAGGGAAATTTTTTCCATGATTTTTCCCGGCAGATTGCAGAGAGTGGGTAACCTCAGAGGCTATGGAACAAACTATGAGGGGCTACCTCAATAGTTTTCCAATTAAAGTGGAAAATATAGTTTGCTCTAAGTTTAATTTCATTTTAGCACTGTTTTCTTTTTAAATCGGATGGTGAAAAACTATTAAAAGAAATACTTCATGAAGTATGAAGTATTTCTTTTAATAGTTTTTCATTATCCGATTTAATGGCGACATGTATGAAGCATCTCTTTGGAATAGTTTCAGTCATGTTGTTTGCAAGGACTGTGCAATTGCTTCAGAAGCAGCTCCCTCTTGCCCTCACCTGCATGCATGTTCAGAGAGGATAACAAATGCTAAAAAATTAAGAAAAGTGGGCAAAACTGTCTCATATGCTTATACTGCTAGGGATCACAGTGCCGCTATGACACTAACATAATAGTTGCTCCATCCACTACTTAAATCAAGACAGGAAAGTGATCCCTTTCTAGTCACAAATAAATAACAAATGTGGCATGGTCAAAACGTACTGAACAGTATGCAGGATGGAGAAGTTCCAGAAATGCAGATGCATATGTGGTTGCCAGTCACTCCAAGAGAAACTTCATTACTTTGAATAATATTTCAAAATACAATGGGCTTGCAGACTGACAGAATAGAAAAGGTCACACGTCTGCCACCCTGTCATAGGATCCCCCTGACATACAAATGTACTGCTGTTGATAACCTGAAGCTGGAAAAGACCTGAGTGGAGAGGAGAGAAATGATTTTTCCATAAAGTATCTCTCTGATGAGAAAGGATAAGTGGAAATAGGATAATGAGCTGGCAGGAAACCAGCACTGCTAGAGTTAAATTTAACGTAAGAGAAGGCATTTAAAAGTGACATATTAATAGTATTCCGGCAAAGCAAATATCTGTGGAAATGCTGATTTGCACAAGGAGGATAGTGATTGAGAAACTACATTCTCTTAGTGAAGAGATGGCCGTCTACCTGATTCTACTGGACAGGCAAATATTATTAGAAATGGGTGGTTCCACAGATAGCCAGATCTGGAATTATTAAGAGTTTTCATATTTCCTAAATCTGTTTCATATTCATTGATATAAATATGCATATAAGTCCCGGGGAGGAACTGTGGTAAGTATAAATTGGCATGCACAAGCATAAGCTTTCAAATTTAAGCCATGTTCAATTAGGGCAGGAATATCTTCTTGAAATTTTGAAGAATAAGAACAAATCACTTTTCACTATAATGGATCAGACTGAAAAATGGCCTGAACTGAGACAAAGTTGCTTCCAATGTTATTTCCTAAGGCCTCTAGTTATTGCTATTTTCAACCCAGCAACTTCAGCCACCATGACCTTTGCTGAAAAACACTGAAAGCTGTAGATCAGGGGTATCAAACTCAAGGTCCGGATCTGTCCTGTGGGCCCAGCTGTAAACAGCAAGGAACCAGCCCGCGGTGACTCTGCCAGTGAACTAGAGCAAGGAAGGAAAAATAAGGAAGGAAGGAAGGAAGGAAGGAAGGAAGGAGAAGGAAGGAAGGAAGGAGAAGGAAGAGAGAATGAAAAAGAAGAAAAAGGAAGGAAGGAAGGAAGGAAGGAAGGAAGGAAGGAAGGAAGGAAGGAAGGAAGGGAAGGAGATTATAATGAGAGTGACGGAGGGTCTCAGGGAAGTCCTGCCTGAGAACTTGGCCACCACAGGTGTGCCCCCCTCGACATGAGTGACATTGATCTGGCCATGCCCATCATGGCCACGCCCACCACAGGCCCTCTGTGATCAAACACAACCCTGATGCAGCCTTCAATGAAATCGAGTTTGACACCCTGCTGTAGATCAATAATTTATTTCCTTTGCTCTTGCAGAAATGTATCTTCTTTCTAAAAAAAAATAAATCTCTGATAGTATTACAGTGCATTTTTTCCAGGTTAAACATGAAGCAAGTATCAAGCCGCCTTTTTTGTTCTGTGCTGCTGCTAGCGATGCTTAGTTGTAACCATGAAGTTTCTACAGAAGAAAACTCTCCGCAGCCTCAAGGATCTTGTGCAAATTGGATGGCCGGATCACCAGGTCACCCAGGTCATAATGGAGTACCAGGGAGAGATGGACGGGATGGAAGAGATGGAGAAAGGGGAGAGAAAGGAGAGCTAGGTGAGAGATTTAGTGTTCAACTTGTTTCTATGAGAACGATATGTTTGATGTGCAGTATTCTCTAATCTACTGTCCTCCAGGTGTTTTGGAACACAATTCCTGTGCTAGCTAAGGATTATGGGAAGTGTTGTGTAATATATGTGGGTGACATCAAGTGATAAAGGCTGCTTTAATTCATTTAGAACAGATTTACCTTTTAATGGGATGGAGATGATTTATACCATTGTTTCTTAAAGTTGGCGATTTTAAAATGTTTGGATTTCAACTGTAGGAATTCCCCAGCCAATATAGCTGGTTGGGGAATTCTTGAACACCACAAATCTTACAATTGCCAAGTTTGAGAAACACTATTTACACCAGAAATTCTCAAGACAGTCCTTTTTCAAAAAAACTCTTTAGATTTATAGGAAGAACATATAGAAATATAGAATGCTGTAGATGGCCCAGAAACAGAATGTTGACATTAAAAGAAAATGTGAATAGTGTTGGTCATGAGTCATTAAGTACACAGAAAGAGCAGCCAAACAAGATAGATACAAGGACCTGATGTCCTTGTAGATTTAACTGACTGGAAAAAAGAAATGTGTTTATTTATGAAAATTATGAATCTAGTTTCTTTTTTCTTTTCAGGACTTCCAGGGGAAGTAATATTTGAATAATGTTATTTTCAGCCTTCCTGGTACCTTTCAGATATGTTTGGCCAGCAACTCTTTCTAAAAACATCTATTAGAAGTTGCTTCCCAAATGCATCTTGACAGGTCATATTGCAGTAGATAAGACAATAAAAAAATTAAATGATAATAATAGAATCCAATAATGAAGGAAGGCACAAGGCAAAAATAACACTGTAAAATACAGTGTGTACTTGATACAGACTGTATCAAGTAGCATATTTAGAAATAAATTAAATGTGGCATTAGATATTGAATAAATATATATTCTAGAAGAGGATAATTAGTTCTTTCTTCTCACGACTTTCTCCAAAATATATTTTAACATGGTAGGCGAAAGGAGGAATATCAGGTTATTAAAAATATAATTATAAAGTTGAATTCTTCATTGAACCCAGGGAAGAAGAAGAAAATCACATTTACAAACATTAATTTGAACATTCAAAAATTACTAGACAATATAGTAAGATAAAACCCAACGCACTAAGTATGATTTCTTTAAAAAAGAAGTGATAATAATAAAGGAGTAGAAGTTTAAAAGAAATACGATAGACTAAATAATTCAAAATAAAATTAACCTTTTAATTAAATTTTGGGTTTGGGGGAATTGTTGGTCAGACTTTGACAAAAAAAACATGTATGAAGAATTCACTGCTGCAAATCAGTGTGTCCTTTTGATGAGTATAATTATTATTTTTGTTATATAGTGAAAGTATTCACAACATGTGCTTTGACAGATTGCCATCTAATTCTAGAAACATGGTAATTCATTTTATATAGACAAATTAGGGTTATCACACAGGAGAAGAAAATGTATCCTGAACAAATTGTGACTGTTCTGGAAAATGAGTAGAAGGATACATGCCAGTCAGGAGTGAGTTCCTGCCAGTTCTAGCCTCTTCTATAAAAGAGGTCCCACAAATCTACAGTGATGTTAAAACCGGTTCCAGCTCCCTCCCCCTGCCCGTCTGCACATCAGCAAGATGAAGAGCGAGAGGAGGAATTCTGGGAGTTGAAGTCCACAAGTCTTAAAGCTGTCAGGTTTAAACACCCCTGGGGCTTTCCCCCCCTAAAGGATTAGGGTTGCAAGGATCTTGTAACTTGACAGCTTTAAGACTTGCATGTTTCAAATGCCAGAGTTTCTGAGCCAACATTTTGGTTGCTAAGCCAGAGCATTGTTAAGTGAGTTTCACCACATTTTACAAGTTGGCCATGCCCACCCAGCCACATGACTGCCAAACCACTCCCACTCAGTCATATGGCCAGCAAGCCACTCCCACAAAGCAGGAAACACCTACAGAAGAGGTTCTAAATTTTTTTGAAACCCACCACTGATGCCAGGTGTCAATGATACAAAAGCTGTGATTTAGACAGGGGAAAATCTGTGTCAGTATTACACCATTGTTCTGGCTACTCAGCACACATAATTTCATCACAATGGGTCTCAAAGGTTTTATTGGTATAAGGATTTAGCCTTGTCCAGGATGAACAGACATCATTCCACCTTAATAATGACACACAGTTCCCCTTGAGTAGCATTTAGCACATCGGAGAGCCAGTTGGTTTTGTATAATTGCTTGTCTCATTCCAACAAGTTCTTGATTTACTGCTGCCAGGGCATTAACAGTAGTGTTCAAGGACTGTGAAATGAGATCTGCAAATTCATTAACTTTAATCATGATATGACCCACTCCAGCAGGGGAAATTAAAGATCCTCCATAGCCCCAGTATTACAAAGAGTTCGGCGGGTTTGTTGTTTTTGCCATCTACAGTACATTCCAAGTATAATAATTTAAAATGACATTAGTGGCTGAAGTATATCAGTGATTGCATGATAAAATAAATAAGTAAATAGATCAATGAATAAGTAAAAGTGGGCAAAGTAGCTTTAAAATAATAATGCAACCAAACCATCCCTAAAGTAAAAGTAAAGGTTCCCCTCATACATATGTGCTAGTTGTTCCCAACTCTAGGGGGTGGTGCTTATCCCTGTTTCAAAGCCAAAAAGGCAGCGCTGTCTGAAGACGTCTCCATGGTCATGTGGCCAGCATGACTAACTGCTGAAGGTGCATGGAATGCTGTTACCTTCCCACCAAAGTGGTCCCTATTTTTCTACTTGCATTTTTACATGCTTTTGAACTGCTAGGTTGGCAGAAGCTGGGACAAGTAGCAGGAACTCACTCCGTTACGCGGCGCTATGGATTCAAACTGCCAAACTGCCAACTGTTCTGATCGACAAGCTCAGCATCAGCCACTGAGCCACCATGTCCCAACACCATCCCTAGTAACATCTTTTTATCCAACTGGGGAGAAGCCAAGGCCCAGATACTCCCAGATACTCCCATTTGGTGCATCCATTTGCAATCCTGGAACATTCTTTCTTTTCAATGTAAAGTGAAAGTGTTTTCCTAATATTGTTCGCCTGTTCTTTCCATCTTGGGAGGCCTTCTCTCCTTTTTTGTGAGATGTTTTCTCTATCCCCCCCCCCCCCAAAAAGCTTGCAGATTTGACTGTCAGAACAAATAAGGGTGTTATGCAAACACAACTATTAAATAGCTGCTACCCATATGTTACCATTCAGGTCATGACTGGTTATGATACATACTGGCATTTTTATCTTTCCTCCCTGTCATAAAAGCAATATTATGAGAATCCTCATCCTTGTCATTACCATGAAAAGCTTATCTCCAGTTAAACAAGATAAAGAGATATGTTTTTCTTTTAATACCTTCCTAAAAGCATGTAGCTGATAATAATCACGTCCTTATAAAGTATCTATATACAATGGGAAACCACCATGTCCATGCACTGGCAAAGCAAAACAAAACCAACTATTATATCCCTTATTTATTAAGGCATACTTATGCATCCACAAGAGGCTAACTATTTGTGAGACTTCAGTGTTTTTCAGAAATTACTGCAATCAAAATAAATGGCAGATTGAAAAAGATGCTCTTTTAGGAGGTAGAAGATGGTTAGGGAAAAGGATATCTCTATTCTCTTTCCCATTTAAAATAATGCTTATTGCTTCTTCTGCTACTATCAGCACTTTGGTTTTTGATAACATCCCTTCTTTCCTATTGAGCCAAATCCGCTCGAAGGATTATCTTCTGCCCCATTACCTCTTTTATGGGCAGATAATAGATTTTTCTAGAAATAGCTGGGGAATCCATTCCCATTCGCGAATGCTACTATCTCCTTCATTATATAAAACAGCCTGGCATTCCCCTTGGCAAACTGGATCTCTTATACCAGGGGTCCCCAACCTTTTTGGCACCAGGGACCAGTTTCATGTTAAAAAAATTCCGTGGACCAGTGGCCATGGCTCGGCCGTCGGAGAGGGGGAGCGGGGGAGAGGGGGTGCATGTGTGCACGGGGGGTGGGGTGTGAGTTGGCGCACTTGCCCCTCTCGGGCCCCCAATGGCCTGTGCTCTCCCGCCCCCCAGCCTGCACTCTGCCCAGGGGGCTGCCCCTCTTCCCTCCTCTCCAGCCCTTTCTAAAAGTTGTGCCACTCACTGCGGCCCAGTTCCTATTAAGCCACGGACCGGCACCGGTCCACGGACCGGGGGTTGGGGACCCCTGTCTTATGCCACTGGATTCCTATTACAGCTAAGGTAGATCCGAGGCCATATGGGCCTTGAGGTATACAAATACAAATTCCCAAGGGATTCTCCCCCCCAACTTTTGATAGTTACGACCACAGAACTAGAGGTACAGAGATCTAATTGCTTTTGAAATGCCCCTAATAGCACTAGTGCATCTTTAGGGCTACTGTGTACAAAGGTATCTGTCTATTTGGAAACACATTCTATGAGAATATTGTTGATAGGGATATCAGACTCATATGCTCTCTACTGCCTTCCCTTCCTATGGAACAATATTTCTCGTGTGATTAGAATGGCTCCATATCTTGGGAATCTGACAGAGAGTGGGGCAACTGCAATATCTGATTAATGGGCTCTCATAGCCTCATATTTAATAGCAGTTGAATGTGGTGATCTTATTAAAACTTGAACACCAAAATGTACAACTATGAGGGAGATGAAGTCATTCTATTTGTTCTTGGTGAAGTACTATCGCTAAACTCATAACTCTGAAAAGCTGGGACAAAGTCCTTGGAATTCATGAGTAAATAACTTCTGATAAACAATCACAAGATTTAATGCCAACTTTAATATTAGTTATATCAGCTGTTATTGACATTTATAAGAAGGCCTGTTAATGTTGATGTCTTGAAGGTAAATAGAGGGTAATATAATACAACCAGATAAGAGCCCCAGGGGGGCGTTTCATCAGGTACGCCTGATGCGCCAATTGCGCCCCTTACTGGACCGGGCTGCCCTTCGCACAGTCACTCAAGCTCTCGTGACGTCCCGGCTCGACTACTGTAATGCTCTCTACATGGGGCTTCCCTTGAGGTGCACTCGAAAGCTACAGCTAGTCCAAAACGCAGCCGCGCGGGTGATTATGGGAGCCACTAGATGCTCCCACATAACACCGATCCTGCGCGAGCTGCATTGGCTTCCTGTGGTTTTTCGAGTGCGCTTCAAGGTTTTGACAACTATCTTTAAAGCGCTCCATGGCTCGGGGCCTAGTTATATGCGAGACCGCCTCCTGCCCCATACATCCCTTAGACCGATACGCTCCCACAGAGAGGGCCTTCTCAGGGTGCCGTCGGCCGGACAATGCCGACTGGCGACACCCAGGGGAAGAGCCTTCTCTGTGGCGGGCCCAGCCCTTTGGAATGACCTACCCCCTGACCATCACTGACCTCCGCCTCTTCCGCCTCTTCCGCCAATGTCTTAAGACATATTTGTTTCAACAAGCCGGCCTAGCCTAACCTCCCATGGGGACTTTTAGGTAGTTTTAAATTGGGTTTTTAAAATTTGGTTTTAGCGCAGGATAGGTTATTTAATAGTTTTTTAAATTATATTTATTGTATTTTGTATGTTTTTAAATTTTCCTGTGCGCCGCCCTGGGTCCTTCTTGGAGAAGGGCGGGATATAAATTTAAATAAATAAATAAATAAATAAATAAATAAATAAATAAATGAGAATGAACTATCCTAATAAAAAAAATTCAATTTACTTTATAGGTGGACCTGGTGAAAAGGGAGATAAAGGAACCTCAGGAGCTCCTGGTATGGTAGGTCCTCACGGAGTGCCAGGTATTCCAGGATACTCAGGATCGAAGGGGGAAAGGGGCGAAAGTGCCACTGTCTATCGATCGGCCTTTAGTGTTGGTTTAACATCCAGAGTTTCTTACATTAATATGCCTATCAAATTTACAAAGGTCTTCTACAATGAACAAAAGCACTACGATACAGTCACAGGGAAGTTCCAATGTACCATTTCTGGAGTATATTATTTTGCATACCATCTCAGTGTATATGCCTCAGATGTGAAAGTTAGTTTATTCAAGAAGGACACGGCAATCATAATCACCTATGACCAGTACCAGGAAAACAATGTGGATCAGGCTTCTGGATCTGTTTTACTTCATTTGGAATCGGGGAATGAAGTTTGGCTACAGTTATATGGAGAAGAAAACACCAGTGTCTATGCTGATAATGTTAATGATTCAACTTTCATGGGATTTTTACTTTACCCTGATTTGAATTATGAGTTGTAGAATGGGGATGGAGTAGGGAAGGTGGAAAAACAGCCAAGCATCACATGGACTCCATTTGTCTTGTAGACTTCTGGTATGTTAGAAACACAAAATAACCTTGGGTGGTTCAAATTTGAATGCTTATTGCTTGCATATTACGATGATTTCTGTGTGTAAGTCATCATCAAATATTTGTATTCCTTCACACCACTTCAAAGGTTCATACATTCAGTTGTCCATCATTCAATAATCAGATACAATGAAATAATAAGCATATGCACAAACTGAGTACATGTGCACAAACCAGTGGTGGGTTCCGTATCCCATTGCAACTGGTATGGTGCAACGGGGCTGGACGGCCACCACCTGAACCCGCGCAGCATGTGCGCGCACACGTGCAGGGTGTGCACATGCATACTTACTGCCTGCAATACTCCGTGATGCCTCTGCAATGCTCCAGCTGCTCGGCGGAGTGTCGTGCAGGTGCCGTACGCTCCGTGTTCAGAAACCCCCACAAAGAATAAACATTGATTGGATTTACACATTGTATTAAGCCTTAATGAAGTTTGGTTTTGGATTTGCATGTAATATACATACAGGCACAGTGGTTTGTAAACTACATTTTATAGCATGGCATGCTGTGTGAATTTAGCTAATTGTGATTTATTTAATAAACTATGGTAATATCATGATGTGTGAATCAAGCCAGTGTGATAAAGCTTTAGCATCACAATTTTCAGAATGATTCTTGTTTAGACCTAAATTAAAATTTCAGTTGCATTTAAACTCATAGCTTTGTTCCTTTAATGGTTCTTTGTTTTGGTTTCTTCTTCTTTTTCATCATAGATTATAAACGCTTTTATGTTTAGAACACCAGACATTATACTGAATTATATATAAAGGAATTGTTCACATAGTTCTATTTCTTTTGGGCTTAAAATTACATTATTTTGTAGAAAAGTGCTACACGCAGGGGTTGTTATTATTTTATTCAGAAGGCCTGGGCTCTTTGATGAAGGGAGATAATTATGAATTAACATGGAAAAATTAATTCCTGCAAGAACCAAAATTGTGAATTTTCAAAAATGGCTAGGTTGATAATTGTCTATGATAGAGCCATTACTGCTCTCAAGCAACGTGCTTGAAACTTGAAAACCTACTTAATACAATACACAATACAATAGCAGAGTTGGAAGGGACCTTGTAGGTCTTCTAGTCCAACCCCCTGCGTGGGCAGGAACCTTATACCATTTCAGACAAATGGCTCTCTTGACCAATCTCCTTACATATAATTCTGAGCTATAAAAATATTCCATATAAATTAAGTTTGTGTTGTAGAGATAATCCCCTTAAATTCATAGCTCATATTCCATGTATATTGAGGCTCCAATAGGGACACAAGGCCCATTTCATAACTCCCTAATTGGTGAAATATCCAGACATTTTCAACTTACTTTAAGTAGAGCCATTCCTGTTGGATCAATATGATTCAGTTTCCTTGACTGTGGCAAAATGCTGTATCTACGAAACTCAACATACGTTGATTGTCTCAATGATGTAGCGTTATAATTTTATGTTTGTTGACTACTTGAAGCTGAATATTTGACTTAAGTTGCAGAATTCTAGTTAGTGATCATAATAAAAAATGAAGGCATTAAGGCAGAATTGGGACAAATATATATCTATTCAGCATTCACAGTGAACTCTATGATACATGCTTGCTATTAGTCCATTAAAAAGCACACAACTTAGCTATTAAAAAGCCATCTTGGTTGTTCATAATCCAAAATCTCTACCATACTTTGTCATTTGTGATTTTTCTTTTTCTTCATTCCCTTTGCCCCACACACAAAACGACTCTGGTTATTCCATTATGGCAATTAAAGACACTTTGCCCAGAGCTAACATATCAGCCAATGAGCCACAGTGACGTAGTGGTTAGACTGCAGTACTGCAAGTTACTTCTGCTGACTGATGGCTGACTGCAATTTGGCAGTTCAAATCTCACCTGGCTCAAGGTTGACAGCCTTCCATCCTTCCAAGGTGGGTAAAACGAGGACCCAAATTGTTGGGGGCAATATGTAAACTGCTTAGATGAGGCTGGAAAGCACTGTGAAGCGGTATATAAATCTAAACCACTTAGAGAGGGTTGTAAAGCACTTTAAAGTGGTATATGCTATTGCTATTGCTATCCTCATCGAGACTGAATAGCCTAAAGTCCCTTTGGTTAGGGAATTTCATTTCAATCTATTTTAAATTTCTGGAGGTTCTTCAAAATCTGGTTCTGTCAGCAGGCCTGGTGACACAGGGACTTGTAAAATATTGAGATCCTGTGTAATTAATACCTGCCAATCTCTTTCATTCTGGGTTGTTGTTTTTTTGCACTTTTTATTTTAAAATTTTTTAATATTAAATTTTTAAACTTTATTGTACACCACCTTGTGTCACTTATAAGATGGATAGCTATATAAATATGACAAATAAATAAGTTAACAACATTAGTATTTCATAAGGAAATATATTCAGTTCAAGACCCATTATCAGCGAAGTATGCTAAAATGTTTTATAGCTGAAAGAAAAATCGGGAAGAATCTCTATAATGGAGCATTTTCTATGACAAACATGTATCTGTTTCTTTTCAACTAGCAGAATTTCCGTCCAAGTTTTTTAACCTCAGGACGTATCTTTGATATTTAGGTTTTATTTCTTAATAAATGAGATTCATTGTTTGTCTTTTTGTTAAACAAAATGATACTAAATGAATTACTCAAGTCCTAAGCAAAACGTCACATCTGATGATCATGAGGTACTGATTCAGCTCTTTAAAATTCTATTTAAGCTAAGAAAGACTGCTTTATTGTATATTTACTGTTCATATTTGATGTCAGGAAGAACACAATGAATTATTCTCTTATCAGGAGTATTTTTTTCCACACCAATCCAAAAACTCTGAAAATACTCCTTGGGATCTAAGGTAAAATAAATCTGAGAACACCTTGGAAGAAAATGAATTTTAAAGCCAAGAAAGCTGTCATTGCCTAGTTATTTGTGTTATTTGCAAAACATGATTTAATCCTCCACTAGACTATCAACACAGTCATATCTTTTTTATTCTCTTTTTCTCTTGGTTCATTTCTAAGTTTTGTACTGATTTATTAGCCTGAATTGCCTCACCTGGACTATGAGGTCGCCACCTCTCACCATCCCTTCTCTCCCTTAAAATAAATGTCACTGCTAGATTTATTAAGATTCATTTCAGTGTTTAAGAATATTTAACATTGACATAAAGGAATAATACACTGGGCATGTTATAAAATATAAAAGAAAATGGAGAGGAATACTAAAATACAATGATGCATTAAGATGCATTAACAAAACCAAAAATAATTTAAACTATAATTGAAATAATTATTGAAATAAGACATTCTAAGTATAACTCAGACTAAACTATTTTTCCCTCCAATGAACATCCTAAATTAACTTATTTTTCAAAAGTACAGAAAGCAATTTCCAAAAAAAAGTAGAAGCATGAGAATTTGAAAAAAACGTTGTTTGAATAGAGGGAATATATTACAGTAGCTTTTTTGAGATTGAAGTTAAAAAATGGACCTATGTACCAGGTGTTCCAGCAAAATTAGTCATAAAGCATCAGAGTTTGACCTATTATGTGATCACACTTAGTTCCTTGTAACTTGGTCAGTAATTATCTCTCTTTTATAATTTACCTTGGTCCCTTTTGGCTCAGTGAAACTATTTCGTGAAAAGTCTCATTGATAAAAAATATTTGAGATCTCAATTTATTCTGCAGTCACTGCAAATATCCACAAGAGGGTGCCAAGCTATCAACAACAAAGATAATTTTCTAATAGATTCTAAAGTGCTTGGTTTTTTTTAAAGACCAATAGTGAACAGAGATGCCAGAAAATAAATTAGATTTTTACCTAAAATTAAAATACAGCTTTCTTTATTTTATAACTTGATTAGTTTTCATCACTTGAATGTACTTTTCTTTGGTCAATCTGTAGCACCTATTATTGTTTTGAATCCTCAAATAGGTGGCACATAAATTGTACTAAATAAATGAAATATTAAATGTTCAGAATATAAGTTGCATGATGGAATATTGCCCATGGCAAACAAATTCTGCTGTTTCTATCACAATATCTGAAAGACATTATTATACCTTTGAAATCTGATGACTTCAAAATATATTTTCTAATTAATGACTCTAATGCGTTTTGGATAAAAGGATGTAATACAAAACTGACAATTTTAGAGCAATGTCAAGTTGAATAGTTTGATATAGGCACCACTGTTAGTAAATATAATGTGGCAGTTTGAAGTGTGGTAGCCAGTCAAGAAAATGATTCGTTTTTCCAAGAGACTGCATTGCTGGGTTTCTCAGCATAATGTCTAAGGATGCCAATATACCAATAGACACCATTCCTAGTGCCTAATACTGGGATGGGGCAGGGGATTTGCCTTAAAATATAAGGATAGTCAGGAATAACAGCAATAGCACTTAGATTTATATACCGCTTCACAGTACTTTCCAGCCTCCTCTAAGCAGTTTACATATTGCTCTCAACAATCTGGGTCCTCGTTTTACCTACCTCGGAAGGATGGAATGCTGACTTAACCTTGAGCTTGGTGAGATTTGAACTGCCAAATTGCAGGAAGGCCATCAGCAGAAGTAGCCTGTAGTACTGTATTCTAACCACTGTGTCACCAGAGCTCTATAATGGTATATCGCAGGAGATGGTGATTAGATGGAGTTTCTGATACTGATAGAATATTGATGCTTTTGAATTTTGATACTGGAGAAGACTCTTGGGAATATTATGGATAGCCAAGAAAACAAAAAAGCATGTTGTATAAATTGGTACAGAAATGTCAGTCAAATCACTAGACTTGAATTACAATACCCAAGACCCAGCTCTCTTTAGATGTCTCTAATGCTGGGAAAGAAAGAAAAGAGAATAAGAGCATTGACAGCAGCAAGGTGAATGACTGGACTTGATTACAGTGGTGGTGACTGAATTGATGGAAGACCTGAAGGGCTACATTGGGAACAGATTATCCTGGAAACATCCAGGTAGTGCAAGCAATTTGTCCTGGAGTTTTGGTGGGTACAAAAATTTAAATTACTATCTATGTACTTGGTAATATGACAATTGGTCTCTACATCTTGATCTGTAGACATTCATATGTGGATAATAACTACAGTATATTGTGCCCAATGTCAGCTGTTGTCATTCAAAGTATTGTTAGAGAGAAATTAGGAGTCTTTCAACAATTTTATTAGTCTATTTTTATCTCCACAGCTTCTTTTTATTTACTTTTGACAAATAAAACAGTTACATAAAAAATACCAGCAGGCTAACATATGGGACTCGGCCTTCTTTAAGTACCATAAAACCTACCGTATTTTTCAGAGCATAAGATGCACCTTTTTTTCCTCAAAAAAGAGGGTGAAAATCTGGGTGCATCTTATCCACTGAATACAAGATTTTTGGCCTACCGAAACTCTTTTGCAAAAATGCGCGTGCAGAAGGTTTTGGAAGCTTGCAAAGGGCTCCTGGAGGCTGGGGATGCAAAAATGAGCAAAAAACTTTTTTTTGTCCCCCCCCCAGACCCCAGGAACATTCTACAAGCCACCCAAACCTTCTGCATGCTCCCCCTTTTTGCAAAAAATGACCTGTTTTTGCAAAAAATGGGCCATTTCTTGCACATTTTTGGCCTTCCATAGCCCCCAGGAGCACTCTACAAGCCTCCCAAAGCTCTGCATGAACTTTTTTGTGTGTGTGTGCAAAAAACAAGGCATGCAGAGGGTTTGGGAGGCATGCAGAGTGCATTTTTTTAAAAAAAAAATTTACCTCTTCAAAATCATGGTGCGTCTTATACTCTGGTGCATCTTATAGTCCAAAAAATACGGTACTTTCATTTATTTACTTGCATTTATATGTGCTTTATATTAATTTAAGCTGAGCTGCAGTAAATTGCTCTGTGTCACTATCATGTGCCTTTCTCTACCCGAGTTCTTCTTTCTCTCTCAGTCGAGACCATAACTCCCATCAGCTTGGAAAATGGAAGGAGCATGTTGTGCTTTTGCTTTTGATCAATAAACAAATTAGAAGTAGGTTTTTCTGTTGATTGCTGTAGTGAGATTTCTAGGAGGCAGACTTCAGGGGACTGTAAGGATTACAACATGTACAGGCAGTCAGGCACTATAGCTGAGTAAAATACTCTTAATCAGTATCCATAACCCATAAATTTTCACTGGTAATACAGTGAACTGATGGTAATTCAGAAATCATAGCTTGTATATCCAACCGTTGCAGTCACAATATCTCTAGCAGTAGTATCCACAATGCTAAAAATTAACTGTCTTGAATGTTAAATTCACCTACATTAACCATCTTTTTAATTTTTTTCCTGTTCTACTGATTAGCCAATCTCCCAAGTCATCATTTAGCCCTTTGTCAAATGTGCAGGGTTCAGATAAGTTTTTCAGTTCAGCTGTATATAGGCTGCAAGGAATTCCTCTTTTTGCTATTTCTAATGTCCCCTGAAACTTTCTGTAATTGATAACAGATGGGCACAAAATATTGCTGTATTATTTCTAATAATTCTATAAAACTAAACAGAGGGATACATTGAGCTTCTCAATAAGCTGAATGTTTTATTTATCAGTCGCAATTTAAAAAAAAAACCCTTCTTCAAAAATTTGCCTCAAAACATTGCTCATGTCCTTCTGCATTGTAATACTTTATCATATGTGTCACTATCAAGCACATTGATTTTCCAGGCTAGCTGTCCTGCTGTGCTTCCCCCTCCCCCCTTTTTTTGTCCTTACTGAGGTCTTCCTCTTATTGTTGTTGCCATTTTACTGCCTCTTGTTCCCTCTGCAGATAAAACAAAGCTTGGTAGACTTTTTTAAAATGATCCCAACTCATAACCACTGCTGTGCCTTTTTTTCCTACTGACTTGTCAAAGCCACTCAAATCAGGAATAGTTTTTTCTCCTGCTTGTCTTTCTGAAACATCTAGAATAATTATCTCCCATGGGTCTGCAAGAGTTACAACATACACAGGCAGCAAGGTGATCAAACAACACTACAAGATTGCAAACCTGCTTAATCAATCAAGTCAACAATAAACCAATGCACAATGGCGTAGTGGGCAGGAGATTTAATTCAAAATCTGGGTCAGGGTTCATAGTGGGGAAGACGGTGCAATCATATGCTGGCTTTCATGCACACCAGAATTTATTTTGTTTATTTGCTGAGATTTAGTATTCAATTCTCACAAGCATCTGCTTATGACTCAATTTCTTTTTACAGATTTGTAACTGTGTGGTGGCTGAGTGGCTAAGACACGGAGCTTGTGGAACAGAAGCTTGGCAGTTTGGCGGTTTGGATCCCTAGTGCCGCGTAATGGAGTGAGCTCCCGTTACTTGTCCTAGCTTCTGTCAACCTAGCAGTTCAAAAGTACATACAAAATGCAAGTAGAAAAATAGGAAACACCTTTGGTGGGAAGGTAACAGCATTCCGTGCGCCTTTGGCGTTTCGTCATGGCGGCCACATGACCATTGAGACATCTTTGGCCAGCGCTGGCTCTTTGGCTTTGAAACCGAGATTAGCACTGCCCACTAGAGTCAGGAACGACCAGCATATATGTGTGAGGGTAACCTTTACCTTTAACCTTTATAATGAGTGTGTGTGTGTGTATGTGTGTGTGTGCTTATTTTAATTTCTACCTCACTTTTTCATTCAGGAGAATGAGGTACATGCTTAGCATCATATGCTCAGAACTGGTAGGAAAAAATTTGGAATCCCACCATTGAAAAATAAAACAGACAGCAAGCAAAATAAAAAAAATCACTCTGGATTCATCTTGCCCAAACTTCTTCTGTCTAGATGTAATATATGTTCTATATCAGTGATGGCGAGCCTTTTTGTTGTTGGGTGCCAAAAATGCGAGGACACATGCGTAATAGCACGCGTGTGTGCCAGCACTCATAATGCAAAGAGCCCCCCCACATGCACATGTATGCAAAACCTCCCACCCCACCCCCACCCCCCGCGTGTGCCACACTGCTCATATCCAAGTTGAACTTGGTATTTCCTCCAGGGGGTTGGGGGAAGCCATTTTCAACCTCCTCAGGCTCCAGGAAAGCCTCTAGAAATGAACTTCCGGTAGGTGTTTTTGCCCTCCCCAGGCTCCGGAGGCTTTCCTAAAGTCTGGGAAAGGCAAAAACGTCCTCCTCCGGCCCTCTGAAAATCCGAAAATCAATTGGCTGGCATGCACATCTGTGCTGGAGCTGATAGCTCAGGTGCTAGCAGATGTGGCTCCGTGTGCCACCTGTGGCACGGATGCCATAGGTTCACCATCATAGTTCTATATCATCCTCAATATGGTATATAGGTTGATATGATATTGTACCAGATTGAAGAAAGATGATTTATCAAATGCAGCTTTCTCTACTCTGTTATCTTCCAAATGTTTAAGCTTCCTCCCAGAACCTCCAGTCAGCATGACCATTCTAGGTCCAAATATATGGGGGTGATATTGTTTAGGGAAGCCCTACTTATTTAATGTTCTGCCTTAATCTGGTGCAAAACATGAGATAAAAACAGGCATTATAGTATTTGGAAAAGTAATAGTTCGTTATATTCATTATAAAGTAACTTTTGATATTAAACAAAAGATTGCCCACATCCTGGCTAAATTCATGTGTCACACCATATCAAGCTATAATCTGGTCATGTCTTAACATGCTCTGTGGACCCCATTTGTCAGGGCCTATTCAGTGAGCCACAATTACGTGAACTACAGCCTAATATCATGTCTCAACCTAACCAAGAAACTGAAGCAAAAATGCACTATATCAATGGTGAGCTCACACTAAAGTGTATAAGCACAGTACTCCAGCCATATTCTAAATTACTATCTATAACTGGATTGGTGAACTTTATAAGTGGATTCCATCCATCTGGCTAAGGTGGGAGACCCCTCTCCTAGTCTTTTCTCCACCAGAATGAAAAGGAAACATATGGGCTTTGCCTTTCTTCTCACAGCCTGACCTACCTGCCTCTCAGCTCCAGGGTTTTTAATCATCTCTCAGTGGGGAGCCCCAAAAAGAATGTTCTAATTGCTACCCCCATTCCTTTGTACAGCAGGAATCTTGCTCAGTGACAGCAGGATACAGTTCCGCTTCAGAGAACTGTTTTCTATCACTGCTGGATCTGTCCGTTTGGAGCTGCTTGTGCAATGCAGGGCAATCAATACTTTGACAGAACCCCAGGAAAAGGTCTTGCAATCAAATTAACAGCAAAGAGGCTGGGCTGCCTGTCATCTTGCTTTTGACGGAGAGGTAAAAATCCTGGGATGAATAATTGCCCAGAGTTCCTAGAATTTTTTCGTAGCTCAAGCTTGGCTGCTTATTTAGATACTCTTTCATTATTTATATTTATGGGTCCCTTTATCAAGCAAAGTTCTCATGAGGCTATGGAAAAACATGATGCAGTGAAAACATTAAAGTGGGATGTGTTTTTATAAAGCAGCAGGTTGAGCAGTAGAGGCTTAAAGAAGGCGAAGAGAACCTGTGGTCCTCCAGATGTTGCTGCACTAGAATTCCTAATGCTGTATTTCTTACCACTGCCTCTTTTACGGGGGGCCCCTGAGACTTATAACAGATGTCTTCAACACTCCGGCTAAAACTATATTACCGCAATATTTTTTTAAAAAAGCTTGGAATCTTAAAATTAGTACCAGAAAACCATGGTAAATGTGCTCACCCTAACTATGAATTAAAAATATGGTTGATAAACTGCAGTTTGGTGGGTTCCTGCAGTATCCTAAATCAAGATCTTCAACCTTTTGGCCAGCTGTATAGATGTGGAATGCTGAGAATATCATAGAGATGTTCTCTCAAAACTGCTGCTTGACGGTTTCGCTCATTCATGACGGATATGGAGCTGCAGGGAGGATACAGCTAGTTACACAGTTTCAGTTTAATAGAATACTATCTGAACCTAAGCTTCTTCCCTTGCACTGTTGCTTAATTTTGTCCTTTTTATAGACCAATCTAACATACGTCCAAAGAAAACACTGGACTTATGAAACAGATTAGAGACCCAAAGGCATCTTGGACATTTTGTCCACTTCCCAGAAAAACAACGGAGACAGCCGGCTGCAAAGAATTGTTTTACTTGGCACTAAGAGCATGTAGACTGATGCTGAGTTTCCATGAGGCAGCTCACAGTTGACACTATAGAAGACTCCATTTATATAATGATTGTATATATATACATTATGCATTAGCTGATCAGCATATATTTGGGAATGCATAATTCAAAAATGTTATAGTAGGAACATTAGCACATTCATATTGTGAGTTTGGAAAAACTGCTACACGTGCTTACAATATAAACATTCCTCCTCTAAATTTACTGAAGACCAGTTCGGGACAGTCCTGTGGTTAAGGAAGTTGCAAAGCAGACAGAATTAATTGAAGTTCATCTCTGGGCAGACGTAACTCAATGTGAACTAGATATTACTACCCTGTTTCCCTGAAAATAAGACCTCCCCGGATAATAAGTCCAGTTGGGCTTTTGAGCGCATGCATTAAAATAAGCCCTTCCCCCAAAATAAGCCCTTCCCCCAAAATAAGCCCTACCCGAAAATATTGCAACACAGCAGCAGCCATGACATGACCTGCACTTCAAAAATAATAAGACCTCCACAAAAATTAGGCCAAGCGCTTATTTCAGGGGTGAAAAGAAAACAAGATTCTGTCTTATTTTCAGAGAAACATGGTAATACATTATCTATACATTACAGGGGTCTGCAAAATCGGCTCTTTTAAGACTGGTGGACTTCAACTCCCAGAGTTCCCCAGCCAGCTATGCTGGCTGGGGAACTCTGGGAGTTGAAGTCCACCGGTCTTAAAAGGGCCGACTTTGCAGACCCCTGCATTAATACATTCGTAAATTCTTAGCTGCTTATAACATCTGTCAATACAAATCATGAAACATCCACTGTACAAGAAATAAACAGAACAAAATAATAAAAGAAACCCAAAGTACCCAAGGCGGTCACAGAAAATGTAAACCCATGTGTTGGGGGAAAAATGTTTTTAATTGCTTATGGAAAACCAACACCATAGGGGCAGATTAAAATCTTGAGGGATGTGGGAGAACTTCCAGTGTGCAGATGCCCCTATGGAAAAACATCATTTGCGTCTTCATCACCCTCGTTTCATGAAATGAGGCATCACTGATAGGAGAAATAGGTCAGATGGGTCATAATCAGTTGGAGGAAGCTGTCCTGCAAGTACAGCTTCATTAGTAAACCATGTAGAATTTCAAAGGTTAAAATCAGCGGTTTGAAGTGCATTTGGAAGCAAACAGGAAGCATTTCCATTTTCTAAATATTGGGAGTGCATTCCAGAATCTGACAGCCACACAGAAGATTTTCCATCTGCTGCATAGCTTAGCTTCTGGATGGGGAATTCTAGGAGCTGAAATCTACACATCTAAAGACTGCCAAAGTTGAGAAACTTTGACTTAGTTGAAAGTTTTGCTGATCTAAGTAATGGGCAGATTCATAGTGGGAGAGCTAGTCTCTCAAATATGTGCCAAAGCTTTTTTAGGTACTTAAAAGTTGAAACCTAACAAGAAAACTTGTGACCTATTGGGTCAACATGTCAGAGAAATTTCCTTACCAAATTCCTCAATGCTTTCAACAATGGCAGAATTTGCAATGCACTTCCTTCATTGGGACAGTTTTTTAAAATTCAAGGAGATATTTAGAGATATATCTGCTTTGAAAATAGCCCGTAGTCAAGCATCAGGAGTTAATCATAGGAAACGTATTACTGTGTGACATTTTGCATTATGTCATAAAATGTTTTATGGTAATCTTTATGTCGTAAAATATTCCATTAAAAATTCCATATTTCATTTCCATGGGAGTTCTGGATTTTGGATGCATTCTGCAAGTGATGTATCTTGATTCAAAAACAGTTGCCATATGATGCACCGTTTTGCCCAGTTAAAGGATGCACTCCTACTACAACCCAGAGAGTTTGGGAAAACACATACAGGTAATCAACTTACAAGAGTTCATTAAGTGACTATTCAAAGTTATAACAGCGCTGAAAAGTGATTGATGACCATTTTTTCACACTTACGACTGTTGTCCATCCCAATAGCCCCGTGATCAAGTTGGATCAACTTCAGATGCTTGGCAACTGACTCATATTTATGGCAATTGGAGTGTCCCATGGCCACGTGATAACTTTTTCTACCTTCTGACTAGCAAGGTCAATGGGGAAGCCAGAATCTCTTAAGAACCATGTTACTAACTTAAGAACTACAGTAATTCATTTAACAACTGTGGCAACAAAGGTTGTAAAATGGGGCAAATCTCATGACAAAGGTTTCACTTAGCAACAGAAATGTTGGGCTCACTTATCATCATAAGTCAAGGACTATCTGTACTTGGTAGAATGATCAAAACTTTAAAATGATACAGAAGCATGAGAATCAATTCCTACAAGACTTCAAAATTTATATAGACTATTTTTTATTATTTGCCTAACATTCAATAAAGTAGGATTTTAACATCCCTTTTAAAATCAAATAATTTGTAGTTGTCTAATGCAAGAGGGATGTGGTGGCTCAGTGGCTAAGATGCTGCCTTTGTCGATCAGAAAGGTCAATAGTTCAATGGTTTGAATTCCTAGCACCATGTACCGGAGTGAGCTCCCATTACTTGTTCCAGCTTCTGCCAACCAAGCAGTTCGAAAGCACGTAAATATGCAAGTAGAAAAATAGGAACCACCTTTGGTGGGAAGGTAACAGCGTTACATGTCGGCCACATGATCACGGAGACGTCTTCGGGCAGTGCTGGCTCTTCGGCTTTGAAACAGAAATGAGCAAAGCCCCTAGAGTTGGGAATAACTAGCACATATGTGTGAGGGGAACCTTTATCGTTACATTTAATGCAAGAGTGCTTATCTTGTTCTCTACACTCATGACAAAACTTCCATTCATTACCAGCATGGCCACAGTGTTTTCAAATGTTGGGATGATACATCTCAAATATGATAAGCTATGGAAATCTGGCACGAAATAACCTCAGAGTTCTTGCTTTCTTAAGAATCTTACAAAGAAAGGAACGTCTTCTGAAAGTACATCTCCATAATATGTTACTATGACAAAAATAAATCTACCCTCTGAGATTCTATCTTCCGTCTCAGATTAGTTTGTTATTTTAATTAAATGCTTATTTACTTTACTTTTCTAGCAATAAACGTTGAGAAAAAGTGGTTCTTCTGTTGTTATTGGATTCAACTCACAGGACTTATTGTCAGAGATGATGAATATTTTAATGGAAGAACTGGAGGGCACAGTGTCCCAAACCCTGCTTGTTGTAAAAACATTCAAATATACTTAGGAAAACTGATAAAAATAAAAGAATAAAAATATAGATTGTAGCTTAACAGGAGTCTGTGAATACATAAATTTAAAAGAACATCATATTTTATATATGTTTATTTTAAAAATGTTTTAAAATTAGAAATTTAAAAGATATGTATCAATAAAAAGGATTTTTTAAAATGAAAAATAAGTTGGTCTCACTAATTCTATTAAAAGGTCCACTATAGTTATTAGAGCTATCTGTAACCATCCAGTTCTACTGCTTACTCTTCATTTTCCCCACCATTATGAATTGGTTCCATATTTTACTCAATTTTAAAAGGAAGTAAAATAACATTGTTAAATGCTGAATTATCCATTGTACTGTAGAATAAGGCACAGGCCAATATTCCAGATTGTGCTCAACTAGGTGGCATTTCCTAGCTTGCCCTGGTTGATTTAAAAAGCTAAACAGGAATGGACTGGGTTAGTACTCAAGATGGAAGACTACCAGGACAGTCTAGGAAAAGATTAAAAAATTGAAAAAATCACCCAGGAAGAAAGAAATGACAAACCAATTCTGTATCATTGTGAAAAAGAAAGTACACATAATGAAATTACCAGGACTAGAGCAGTATTTAGATTTCTAAAATCATTTTGAGCTTATGGGGAAAGGTATTGTACGAACATTGCTCTCAGACATTCTGTGATATGTTTCAGTAAAATGATATGAGGAGGCCATCATAATTATTTGTGGCATTAATATTTAATGTTTTGTATTTTTGCTTTTATGTTTTTGCAAGCTATGTAGTTACCTGACAAAGAGATGGGCAGCATATAAATTTAAAAAGAAATCAGCGCTTCCTTATGTAGCCATACATGAAATGACATCAAATGAAAGAAAGCACATTCCAGCTTATTCATATGCAATGAATTATGGATTTTGGGGCTATGAAAATATGTGGAAAGATAATATGCTTACAGCTTATCTTCTCTAATCCTAATTTTAGAATGATCTAATTGAAAAAGCAAGCCATTTGTTTCCAAAATTAAATATTTATTTAAATTTTATTATAGCAAGTCTACACAATTCTACATCTAAACAAATCCTAATGGAAATGAGCTTCATAATTCTCCTCTTTATCCATTTCACAATGCCTTCATGTCTTAGCAACTACGTTCACATTTCCTTTTTGTTTAGAACATAGTCTTTTTAAGAAATGTAAATATTCAGCACCACATAGCTGGAAGACACATTTCACTGGATGTCGTCGTCGTCAAACATATCTTCAAAATCTAAAAGGATAATAAATGAATACCACACGGGGTAAATACAACTTCATTGTTCTGATTTAAAAAAACATACATAACTGAATAGATCAATTTAGTTTATGGGATCTCAACTGCAAAAAGCAGACTTACCACCAAATGGCAAAAAAGGAGGCATTTATTGTCTAGATTTTTGCCACCCAGATTTAGTAAATACAGTTTAGTAAGAATACAAAATTTATTCCTCATTTTGGAATAAAAAGTCTTGAAATCCATTCAATAAGTTCATAAGAAATTCAACTGAAAATGGGAAGGCCATTATGTAAGATAGTGTTGGGATTCTCGAGCACAGATCATATAATGCAACTCTAAGAGTTATTTTAACATACTAAATGATTGATTTTTTAAAAGCCTCTCCCCATTTACTTATTTTATAGCAGGGTTGGACAACCTTTTGTGATGAATAGAACAAGGCCATTGGTTGCTCATTTTACAGAATCAGAATATTGAGTAGGGAATACTATGGTAGTCTGGCATAAGCTATCAATTCTCTTAACTCATTCAGCATGTTCCTTATTTCAGTTATATGTTGATGCTAAAAGTTTGCTGTTTTTCTATGTTATTGGGAATCACTTCCGTTTCTACTGTATAGCATGCTACTATTATTCCTGTCCCTCAACAGTGGCACAATACCAGAATTGAACTGTTTTGGTCTTGATTGCTATTGAGCTATTGGACAATTTGAAGGATATACATGTATTCTGTATATACTGCTGTTATGAAACAGGGTTTTCTGCTTATTAGACAATGCATTTGATGATAAATATTTAAAAGGTTAGGCATCCAATAACTCCTAATCAATAAAACATAATGGTCCTAGTGATTGGGAATCATTTGCTTGATAAACTTGCAAGCTTAACATTCCCTCAAATATGATGCTGTTCTGATATGTTTTTAGCTATATTTCTAGTAAAGCCACTAAGAATTAAAAATTTAAAAAACAGTCAGCAATGACCAAAATAAACATGGTTATTTTAGTTTAAAATAAAATAAAATAAAATAAAATTGAACACTTACTATTAAAGAAGTCTGCATGTACCGCCTTTTCATTAGCTGCTAGATCCATCAATAAACCTGTACTTCCTCCAGCCTGAAAAAGAATTGGTTTGTCATCTGTACCAACTTATTCATGTAATAATTATTTAGCTTAAAATTTTTTTTTGCAGTTCTTTAATTTCTACTTGCTCACCTAAATCTAGCATAATTCAGACAGAATCACCCTGATAACTTTAATTGCTTATTACTATTATTGAACAGTTATTCAATATTATTACTGAAGATATAAGGACACTAACATTATAATGGAAATTATAATGTTTGTGCAGGATTTCTTTTTCCTCTCAAAAATCTCACTCATCTAAAAAGCAGAAGCACGATGGCGGCGGAAGGACAGATAAACATAAACAGACGAAAAACAACTCCCCAAATAATCTTGCCCTTTCCATCATGAAAACAAACAAACTTTGTGTCCTGAAAAAGTATGAAAACCCTTAACAGCTTAAAAGAGTCGGAAGGGACCTTGCAAGTCATCTTGTCCAACACCCCCACCCCCGCGTCCTCCCCCTCCCAAGCAGGAGACCCTATACCATTTCTGACAGATACAGTCCAGACTCTTCTTGAAAGCCTGCAGTGATGAAGCTCTCACATCTTCTGAAGGCCAGCTGCTCCATTGGCTGATTGCTCTTGCTGTTGGAAAAATGTTCCTTATTTCCAGGCTGATTGTTCAGTTTCCATCCATGGCCTTCAGGTGCTTTGGAAAATAGCTTATCCCCCCTCCCCGACCCCTCTGTGGCAGCCCCTCAAATATTGGAAATATCTCTTGCTCAACCAGCTCTTTAAAACTTCACTCTTGTGAAGCATCCAATCTGGCCACCTTCCCTCGTCCAGCCAGACACCAGTAGTGGGAGATGGGAACGGTCCTTCCTAGCAATACAAAACTCTGCCTTTATTTACTGACAACACACACAAGGGACAGCAGCGCCGCCCACTTCCATCCAAGGACGTCGCGCATCCCCATTGCCGAGGACAGGAGACCACATAGCCCTGCCCGGGAAGGCTGCCCCCTCCCCCTCCTGCCGCTGCTGCTGCCGCCTCACCTCGTCGAGGTCGACATAAGGCCCCGCACCCTCGGGAAACATCTCGTCCACCGCCGGCTTCATCGCTACCCTCGTTCCTTACAGCTTACCGACATCCGGCTCCAGAAAGAATCTGCTTCCGGCTTCTCTAGGAGTGCGGGAGGAGGCGACCTCTGTGGTGTTCATCAAGTTCTGGGGCTCCGACAAATTGACCGTAGGAGGAGAAAGGTGTGAAGAACTCCGTGTTGGCCGTAAACATCTTGGGCGTTTCTTTGAAAGAAACAAGCCAGGATGCTGCTGCTTTGTGGTGCTTTTATTTTTGAGTGTCACGAAAGCATAGCAGCACTAAATGGCTGCATTCGCACAACTAGCATTATTCCACCACTTGCAGATTTAAAGTGAACCTTCAGAGTCTCCTTGCCTCATTTAACCCTTATTATTTAACCCTCAATTTTGTTGCTTGCATCCTTACGATTTATATTGATTGTTTCCTAGTATGATCAGATTGCTTATTTGCACCCTATGACTATCATTAAGTGTTTGTGCCTTATGATTCTTGACAAATGTATCTTGTCTTTTTATGTACACTCAGAGCATCTGCACCAAAGATACATTCCTTGTGTGTCCAATCACACGGCCAATAAAGAAATTCTATTCTATTCTATTCTTCCCTTCCCTTCCCTTCCCTTTTTATAACCCTATCTCAATGTACATTAGATTATTTGATGCCCCCAGGAATAACAGAAATTGGACCTAGGAAGGGGGACCAAAGGATCTGTCCAGGTAGTTGCCAGGAGTCAAGACTGACAAAAAAGCAAAATAAAATTTAAAGTTGGCTTTACAGGGCATCTGGGTATATAGGTAGTCCTTACTTAATGACTAGTTGCTTAGCGACTTCAAAGTTATTATGTGTCCCTCCCCCCCCCCACTTAGTAATTGCAACCCAATTTTGATGTTCCAATGTCTGCACCCACCTTACAATTATCACATTTGGAGCACGTAGCAATCAGCTTACATTTATAGCTCATCATTTTTTCTGGTTTCTGGTGGTTTCTGCCAATGGATATAATGGATTATAGTGATTTGCTTAAGAACCACTGCAAAAAAAGTCATAAATTTGGGCTAAATGACCCCCCCCCCCAATATACAGCCATAATTCTGGGCTCAACCTGTACTCCAATGATAAACTGTATATGTGAAGCCTGACCAAAGAAAAACCTAAATTATATAATGTAGCGGTTACTTTTTCTTATATTTCTTGATCACAGTTGAGTTTGGGCCCAAATAACAATATTTAAATGAACTTTGTACTAAAATGTACAACGCTAATATGACCACTGTTTCAATAGTTCACTATACTCTTTTACTGTACTTAAATTTAAACTAGAAAAGTCAAGTTACACAATTCAAAAATTCTGGCGACATAGTTTGATATGGTTACAGATTTGCTTCTCTGACTATTCTATTTTTCACTGGGTTGTGTAACTCCGGGTCCACAGATCTCCAATCTTAATGTGCGATATTAAATTTTGTGCTAACAGAGATTAGCAGAAGCTGGGTCCGTGGGCTTTGGACCTGCATCTTTTAGTGAAAAATTGAATAGGCTTTCATGCTAGTCACTTTCATTTTTAAAAATTATTTAGAACTGAACATATGCTTCCCTTAAAATATTTGTCTGTGATTCCTGACCTAGTTTCATACAGTGATCATTTCACACAGTTTAAGCTCCAGCCTAATAATTTTTTTACTACTCAGACTACCCAACTTGATAGAAAATATCTGGATCTATAAGACATGCTGATACACATGGGAATTAAATTATTTTTTTCTAGTTTCTTATCTAGTGCTAATGAAATACCATCTCCTGGGACAAATCCTTTCCACTGTAGGACACAGGAACTGCTTAAATGTCAAGATGTATAGTTGTATCCAGTTATTTGACATCTAGGAGCAGTGAGCTTCACATAAAAAGCCAAATTCAAAAGTCACATTCAAGAGTATCTGTACTATATATTACTTACATACACCTAAGTTGCATACATTTTTAAAAAAGATACTCTGAATAGGTGAAGTAACTTTCAACTGGATTTAAACATGCTTTTTCAAAGATATTTCCTTGCTTGAGAGCTTTTTACTCAGTCTTTGTTATGTGCACTAATTTATTTATTATTAATTATAGATAATTTTACTGATATGCAAGAGCTTTAATATTCTGATCATCTATTTGAAGCCTTGATGATATACCAGTCAATATTTCCTAGACAGCCAAAAGGTGCCAATAAACCTTTCAGTTTGTAATGATGCTTGTCTCACAACAAATATTTTAAACTGTCTGCAAGTGCCCCCTACTGTACAGTTTATGAAAATAGTGACTATAAACAGAGCATTACTAGAGTTTAGGTGCTTTTGTTCATTGTTAAATAATTAAATGTTTTCATATTTTATAACGAAACTATATTTTTTTGCATCATCTTGTATGAACTTTCTTCTCTTATTCCTCCCCCTGGCCCCCTCAAGGGAAAGCCCTTTTTACTTATACCAGTTCATTAATGTTGCTTTAGAAGTTGCCAATGGCAACATTATTGATTGCTAAAAGGTCTATCCATCTCATTTGTTATTCTTAAGCATTCAAGATTTCTCAGCATGTTTTTTAAAAGGTTAAAATGATGCAGTTAATTTTTTGAATTTGAACTCTTTTGCCTGCACCGTTGGTCCTTTTTGTGCAATAAATCTTAACAATCCTTTCTGCAAATCATATCTTTTTATTTATCATGAAACAACAATCCAAAGGATGTTTAAATGTCTAACTATTTTTCAGTTAACTCAGTATTCTTTTTTTTTTAAATTATGCTCATTGATTTCAATTTTAGAGTGACCTCCAGAAGCTGGCCAAAAGCTAAGGACATTTTAGAAAGGAAAGAAAAATTGCAGTACACCAGCCCCTTTAGTTAATTATTTTTTTTACAAATAAAAGAGAAGGCAGTTTGTTATCATATTACACCATAATTACCAAATAAACTTGTTTTGTATGATGCCATTTTGAATTTAAGTCACTTGATGTATCTCTTTGCTTCTATTTATCTACATACAATGGATGCTTACAACATTGGGTTCATGCTTTTTGACAAGGTATAATTCCATCATACCTTTTCTTAGCAGTAATGTCAGTTGACTTCATATGATGGCCCTTTGACATTTCCATTGTCGTTTAACATTTGAGGAGCCTTTGCTCTTTCATTTTTAGGATTGAACCATTTTTCTCTGGAGAGCTTGATATTTGCTTTCAGAGAACAATTTTGGCTACAACTGAGAGTTTCAGTCACAAGGACTGATGTCTATTCAGTCTTCTGCTTGTCCATTCTTGGCAAGACAGGTAAAATTGCAGATCATTGTTTTAGTTTAAGCAAACAGTTATAGCAATCTTCCTCTGATTTGTCAAAATAAGTATGGAGAGTTTTAGACTCTTCAGGGCTGTACTCATAAATATCACTGTGTTGGCTAGAGCTTCTGTAAGTGGAGCCAGAGGTGAATCCATTCCTTTTGTCTTTTGTCCTCTAAAATTAAGAATAAGAGGAAAGTTGTCATTCTATTTACAAAAACTGCCTGGAGTGGCAAATGAAATTTGTTTCAGGATCCAATCTGAATCAGTCACCAGGACCAAAAGTTTATTCTTTCATCGTCATGCTGGAGCCCATCATCAAGAAACTTCTCTTTTCCAGAATATGTGCACTGAGCTGTTCTATGCATTGCATTTATGCAATATTTGTTTCAGTCCTTCAACAGAAGCAGCAAACTATATAGTGTCTGGTGCCTAATGTAATGGTCTCGCTTTGCTTAAAAAATAATTGTTTCAGCTTCTTCTCCTAATTCTTTTCTTCCCTCAAAGGCTGTTAATTGAATTCTTGATAGTATCCAGCTTTTAAAAGTAAACTACTGGCTTCCCTTTTTGTGCTAGAGAAATATATCTATTCCTTCCTGCTGAGACCCTTCTACATCACTAGTAAAACAGCCTCATACCTGCATGAGTTTATACTACCTCTAAAGTCTTGCTGTAAAGAACTCCAGGAAAGTAGAGCTACTGTTTCTGAGCTGTAAAAAATTAAGTTAGCTCTAAATGTTAGCAACGGATATGGGCAACATAATCATTCGTTAAGATTTTTGTAAGTCAGATATGATATTCCTGTGGAAATAGGGGCAAGCATAGCAGAGAAAAAAGTCTAACACAAGTGAGTCTGTGGGAGGATGAAGATGATTGCATAGTAAACTTTTAAGAATACCAATTGTCCAATTTATACCTGAGGTTTGGCCCAAAAAACCAAACAATATATTTGCTTAGAAAGTGTCATTCAAGACTTGGTATTCATTATTTTTTTCTATTCTTTATGGATGATTTGGAGACTCTGATAGGTTGCTCAGGCACAAACTAAATATGCGCACGAAAATTACAGCTCCTTCCATTTGAAATTGATAAGAAAGCTTAGTATAACTTAATCAATGGCATGTTTTAAGGTACAAACTAATTTTTTCCTACCACATTCTACATAATAACTTTTTGTTCTTAATTATAGCCAACATTTAGCAAGCAATCCTCCTTCCTTTAATTTAGCTAGTAATAATAATAGAATAATAGAATAATAATAATAGAATTTTCTCCCTTTTCACCTCTTGACCTTGTGCTTATTGTTTGCTTCAAAGCCGTGAGAAAACCAGATGTATAATTATAATTGCTAATATTTATACAAAGTAGATGATACTTCTAAAAAAAATGCTTAATTTTTTGCAGCTACAATTAATCAGAGCCATTACATTTAAAACCCATTCTAGGCATGTTGTATAAATATGGATTAAGATTGAAGAAACATATCCTTCCAATTCTTGGAGCAATAATACTGTTATACAGTAGAATGAATTTGTTTTTCAAAGGCACAGTTGTTCTGGTTTCCATTAGTTTTGCTTTCTCTGTAACATCCCCTATTTACTGTTTAATAGTTGATTGCTGAAAAATAGCAGACGAGTATTTAGTGCCTAGTTTAGTGGCATTAACTGAGGAAGGTGCTATTTCTAGAAAGTTATGGAGAAAGATGCAGGCTTAGGGAAAGAATGAACAAAAGGACTACCACTCAAATGGAGAAACATGGGGTATCACGACTTTTGCAATATCGCAGTAATGACGCACTTCCATGGGAAAGCAGATTGACTTTTTGCAGCAGCAGAAAAAACAACAACAGAGAATTCGCCATCATGAATTAGACTGTATTTGCCTCTTGCAATGAATGAAAGTTGGGAATAATAAAGTTTTCTAGTACTACTTTAACCCACTTAGGTGGAAGGGCTCAAGCTTTGAATCTTGATTAAGTATGGCACTTACCTTCTCAAGTTTGGACATTAGATAATAGTGTCATTCTTTCAGGCATTTAACCTCATTTTAACTAGTCTGTAATGTTGATGCATTAAGGATGGTTTCAATGAGTCTCATTGCTAGATTGTAATTTAACCAATTGCAATCTAGCAGTGAGACTCATTGAAACCATCCTTAATACATCAACACCATTGTTAGAATTTTCTATGAGCTGAAAAACATGATTTGAATGCAATAAATAAATGTAGGGGTTTTATTCAACCCTGTAACTGTCCTTTCCTCCTTTGCATTTCTTTACTGCTGCTGTAACATTCAGGTGCTATATAAATTCTCATAGAAACAAATAAATATTTAAAGCATTGTAATTTTACTGAAATTATGAAGATTTATAAAACACAGAAGGTGGATGAGAAAGCAGTCTAATCATCAAAGCCCCCTGCAGGCTGTAAGTATAGATATCTCTGTATAAAAATAAAGGTAAGTCCATGAAAGACTGTGAGAGGATTGTTTTTATAAGCAGAAAACAAACTCTTCTGTTTAATGAAGAACATTTGTCCCCAGTTGAACATCTTGTCAGCAATAATCATTTTCTTTGGCCTTTATGACAATCCAAAGGAATGATGATATTTCTGAAAAGATCAAAGGCCTGTAAAAATCAAACTAGGAACATACTGGGCAAAACTCTTAAAATACAAGAATTAGAGTAAAAAATACAGATGGAGTGAACAGAAACCCACTGTAAAATACAATTTTGACTTGATATATTGATTTTGAAACAAGATACTTAAACAAGAAATAGCAACATAGTATCTGCTTTTTATTATTTGCTTCAATCACAGGAGTAAATCAACAAGTTCACTAATTATACCCAATGCAATGTGCTTTTATAGAGGAATTGGAACCAGCAACCTAAATTTATGCTACCAGCCATTCAATCAGAATTATGTGTATCAGTTATTTTGCTAATACATTAAAAACTAAATGGTAGTTATTCATGTATTTTCTTATAGTGGAAATGATATGTCTCTATTATTATTAATGTTGTAAAAGGTTTAATTTGCTTATGTTAGAAAAATTAACACAATATTATAAGTATAAAAGTTACAGTTTCCATAAAGTTCCTTCAAATAGTTTATGATTTGATGGGTAGTAACAAACTCAAACTCAACCCGTCCAAGACCGAGTGGCTGTGGTTTCCGGCACCCCGGTTTAGCCAGATAAATCCAACACTGGCCATTGGGGGCGAACATCTTGCCCCCGTGGAGAGGGCGCGCAACTTGGGCGTCCTTCTGGATTCCCGGCTGTCCATGGAGGACCATGTGGCGGCCGTGGCCAGGGGGGCATTCTATCAGGTTCTCCTGATACGCCAGTTGCGCCCCTTACTAGACCGGGGGGCCCTTCGCACAGTCACTCAAGCGCTCGTGACATCTCGGCTGGATTACTGTAACGCTCTCTACATGGGGCTCCCCTTGAGGTGCACTCGAAAGCTACAGTTAGTGCAGAATGCGGCCATGCGGGTGGTTATGGGTGCCTCAAGGCAAGCCCACGTAACACCTCTCCTGCGCGAGCTGCACTGGCTGCCTGTGGCCTTTCGAGTGCGCTTCAAGGTGTTGACCACCATCTTTAAATTGCTCCATGGCTCGGGGCCTAGCTATATACGAGACCGCCTCCTGCCCCATACATCCCTTCGTCCGGTCCGCTCCCACAGAGCGGGCCTACTCCGGGTGCCGTCGGCCGGGCAATGCCGGCTGGTGACACCCAGGGGAAGAGCCTTCTCTGTGGCGGGCCCGGCCCTCTGGAACGACCTACCCCCCCGACCTTCGCACTACCTCGGACCTCCGCCTCTTCCGCCAACGTCTTAAGACGTACTTATTCCAACAAGCCGGCCTAGGATAGCCCCCCGCGTCTGACTTTTAAATATAAATTATAATTTGGTTACGGTTTTAATAACGGGTTTTAGCACGGGTGAATTAATTTAATATATTTTTAATTGATGTATTGTATTTATGGTTTTATATAATGCCTGTGCGCCGCCCTGGGTCCTAACAAGGAGAAGGGCGGGGTATAAATTTAATAAAATAAATAAAAAATAAAATAAATGAGGATAACTTTAGGATCCCCAGGGGTTGTGATAGCACCCTGCATTTTAGGAAGAAGAAAAAAAAGCTTCTCACAGCAAGTGACATTCCTTAATTTTGAGCAGATTAAACATTGGGGGAGGCATGATTCTGTCATATAAAAGCCACCCAGAATCATCTTATAGGGAAGATGGGTTGCATATAAAGTCGGTCCGCCAATCCTTAGCCTTCTGCTGTTTTTTTTTTTTTTAAATCAGAGGCAGAATTCCTAGGAAACAGAACAAATTTACTATGCCTGATCTTTACTATGCCAGAAGTTAAAGACTCACTTCTTCCATCAGACCGGCCTGGCCTAACTTTTTATACCTAGCCGCAGAAAGAAATTGCTTAATTAGAATTTTAAGGGGTAATTGTTAGGGTTTTAGGGGTTTTAATATTGATTTTAGCACAAGGGTAATTTAATTCGGTTTTAATATTTTGTATATTGTCGTATTTATTAGATTTTTAATTTCCTGTACACCGCCCCGAGTCCCCATGGGGGAGAGGGGGCGGTCTATAAATTTAATAAAATAATAAATAAAAGCTCTACCATCTCCCCATCAGATTTGATAAATTATTAGAATTAGCTGTAGAGACTAAACCAAAGTCTGGGGAAAATAAGCAGAAGATTTCTAAGCCATTCTGGTTATTTCTAAAAAATTGTCAATGCCTCATGCCCCTGGCGGTTAATGGGCAAGTTACATGTAAGATGCCCTGTTGGAAGATGGGAACTATGAGAATTTGAACCCTCTTTACATACAGGTATATAATAATCTTTATTGATTTGAATATATGTTCAGATTATTTCAGAATTTGAATTTTATCCCCAACTTAATAAAGGTGGCTAAACAGAGCAAAATCCATCAAAGCAGGTCTCCATCAGACACTGTGTAGCAAGCAGAATATATATTTTAATTGAACGTTATTTAGCAAACAAAAAGTTATATAGTGCATGTAATTAATTGACAGCACCCGCCATCTTGATGTAATGAATGATTAATATACAATTACCTAGCTCATTACACCAGTAATGCAAATTAGCTGCCTGAATCAGTTCAGGGGAAAAGCTCAAATTTGTTCAGAACTACTCAATAGCTTGTTGGAAGGATGACAAATTGTCCCCTTGTTCAAGGACATGGACTGAAATCCTAATGAAACCAAGATCCCTTCTGTTGCTTCAGAACTTTTTTCAGAACTTACTCTTGTCAATCAATTTAGACAAATAAATAGATGGAAAACAATCTGGTTATTTCTCAGAAGATTGGCGGTGAGATATTCATCAGAGTAAACAGTAAGGATGGGAAAGCTTGAAAGGTCTGACCCTGATTTCCAGGACCTAGCACTCAATTGAGGCTGGTTACATAACAAGAAACAAGAAATGCTGACCACACGGCTCAGGAGTATACATTACAAAATGCCCCATTCTTCCCTTCCCACTGCTGTTAACCAGAAAAAGATGACAGATTGGATCAGTGATCAAAGGTCAGGTCCTGAGGCCAAAGTATGTTGATGGTGGGAGGGAAATAGTTTTCCAAATCAACAGTACAGTTTTTAGGCCTTTAAAGTAGCATCAGACAAAAGATGTGTGCCGCTGCATATTCTATTTGTAGCTCATGGAGAGGTATCACAGTTCTTGCTTTCACAATTCCAGGAGTTGAAAAAAAAAGAGAGAGATAGGTTAAACAAAACTCATGGGCTGTTTGTAGCCCAACTCTGTCTGTAGTTGATAAACTACAGGGGCTGGATTCATTGGATTGATAGGAAAATGTCCAAACATTTTTATTGCTTTTAATATAATAACAAAAAAAGAAAAGAACAAAAGGAACAAAACACAACAGCATATAATCAAAAATACATGTGCAAAAAAGTGAAAAAAAATACAGTATAGAATATGATATCTGGTTACAATAGTAAACAGTTACTATTCTATACTTAATTATCCAATGCAAATATGCACGTATACAATATATAATACATTTAGATAACTATCATTCTTTTTTAACCTTTTTTTTGTATAAATGTCTTATATTTCATTATTCATATCCTTAAAAAGTCTACAGCTTATTCAATCATAACCAGTAATCAGTTCTTCAATTCATTGAGTAAATGGGGACATATATTTATCTTTTTAATGTTGTAATATCATTCTTTTTGTTGTAATAAATTCATAGAGAATCCATTTACATTGTTTGTTTGTCAAAGTACCAAGTATGTAATTCAAGAGAATATTATCCTCTGACAATTTTAGCTTTTGTTGCCCAGTCACATTTATGAAGTCCACTACTTTCTCCAAAACTATAGGACATTGTGTTTTAAACAAACATTGTTCCTATTACCTGTCCAGCAAAATGCTGACCTAGACATTCCTTTTCTATACAGATGTAATGGAATCAGTTTAAGTAGAGGTGTATTATCATATGAATGTAAGTAGTTGCTGGTCAAGCAGGTTTGGATCCAAACAGGCCCACTGTCAAATAGAAGTATTCCCATGTTTGGTTTAAAATTTCCAAATATGCAAAAAATGCATGATATTAAAAGGCAGAGAGCACACATCCATTTAAGAAAATAATGTAATGAATGAGCATTCCTTGTTGGCTTTTGACAGTGTAGAATATTAAATTCAGAAGTGGGGAAGCAGACTTGGGCTCTAGCCTTGAATATCTTATGGAATATAGCTTTCTGGAGGAAGGTTTGTCTGACCCAGGGGTGGGTTTCAATTTTTTTAACTACTTTGTGGGTGTGGCCTATTTTGTGGGCATGGCTTGGCGGTCATGTGACAGGATGGGCGTGGCCAACTTGATGTCGCTCACCAGGAGATGTCACGGATTGGGTACTGATGAATGTCACTTTGCAAACTTCCTTCCGAGCAGCTTTTCAATTTAAAATCCAAACTTTGAAGCATTAAGACTTGTGGACTTCAACTCCCAGAATTCAACAGCCAGGCATGTTCAGTTCCAATTTAAAGCAACAGCATTGTTTTCCTCCTTTGCTGAATCTCCTGGCTGAAAAGTGAGTTTCCTTCTTTATTTTTCTCCCTTCCCGTTCTCCCCCCCCTCCTCTCTTCTCCCCCCCTCTTTTAATTTTTAAAGCCTTTTTTTCCCTTGCCTGAAAAAACATTTTTTTTAAAAAAAGCTTCTGACAAAGCTTCTGACGGGAGAACTGGTTCGCGGGCATGGCCAGGCCACCATTATTACTACCGGTCTTATCCAGTATGCCAGATTTTTACTACCTGTTCTGGTGTACTGGACCATACTGGGAGGAACCCACCACTCATCCGGCTAGGGCAGATCCACAGGCCGGATGCGTCATGTGCTGGCCGTGCCTACGCCCTGTTTAGCTATGCCTTCGTACTATCACGGACCTTCGCCTCTTCCATTGAGCATTAAAGACCTACTTTTTTCATGCAGCCGGCCTGGCATAGTTTGTTTTTACTATTGCTTGTTTTTACCATCGTTTTAATAGTGTTTCTTAATATTTTAGCACGGGTTAAATTTGTTTAATTTAGTTTTAAATTTATTTATTGATTGTATTATATGTATTTTATCTTTTTTATCTTTTATTATCGCTGTGCACCGCCCTGAGTCCCAACGGGAAAGAGGGCGGTATACAAATTAAATAAATAAATAAATAAATAATAAAAAAGTCCCGATGCGTCATATGTCGCTGCCATGATGCAAGTTTGACATCCCTAGGCTAGGACTTTCAATGTGAATACTCAAATGGTGGAAATCTGTTTTAGTATACTGCTGAAATCCCGTTGGTAGCTGTGAGCTATATTTGCAGGACACATTTGCCAGTGATTATCTTAACCATGTTTTGTGTAATTAAAAGCCAATTTTTGTGGGTGTACATGATATGCTCAACCATAAATTGACCGCATGGACTAGATTTGCTTGCTACAGTAGGTTAAAACATGATTAGCTCGTTTGTGGTGCAGTGTCTTTTGCAAAACTAAGTCACAGCCTATCATTTTAAAAACAATTCTCTTATTCTTGTAAGTGAAAATTCAGCAAACTTTTGATTGGATTGCCACAGGCTAGTTAAAATTGCTTTAGAGACTAAAAAATACTAATTGGCCATCTTTCAATTTACTTAATGCTTAGCTAGTATTTTAAGGCATTCCTCATTGTTTACATTGTTTTTAAATAAACTAAACATTCTTTAGCATATAGAATGTGATCAGTAGGCTTTGTGATACAGCCACTGCCTGAGAATCTTAAATACTTCACTGTTCACTAGCATGCTGTTTTTGCTTCTTAGACCATGGTAGTCAGTCATTTCTCTCTTGATTTTTGTTCTGCGCGGGATTTTGCCGGAACAATAATTTAAAGGGTTTTCCAGATGGTTAAATGCTATTCACTGAAGAAGCTCAATAGCACATTAATATATATGTATGGTGCTTTCTAATCTCCAAATCTGTCATTTATTTAACTCAGATGGGATGCAATGAGAGAAGCAGAATATTTTACTGCAGCATAATGCTGAACAGCTGTGCTTGGAGTTGATCATTACTCTTCATGTTGAAAAAAAGTTCAGTCATAGTCCATCACTTAGGAAGGTCTTTTAGTGCAAAAGATTTGGAGGATAACTAACCATAAGGTGAGTTCAATCTGTCTCATATAATAGCAGAATCTACTTTTGAATCTTTCTATTTTGAAAACAAAGCAATATAAGATCAAAAGTATTTTGCCCCTCCAGCCTTGTTACTGAAAATGCTGTAATAAAGAATGTTTAAACATGAACTAATTGGTGTCTTCTGTGTTATATTTATAATCAGATTTTTTAAATGCTTGTTTTGGAGTACCAATTTATCTAGTGCTGCAGTACTGATCTGTGCTATAAATCAAGCGCTATTAGCTTTGTTTTGGGGAAAAAAGGTAGTGTGTATGGTAAAGTATAGCCTCTGCTGGTGAGTGGTTTTATGGGTGCTAACCCATAATACCTTTGAAAGGACCGACAAAGAAGCTGCTGTGCTTAAAATTCTAGCAAGCAACTATCTTCTCCAACATGGTTTGTGTAACAGTTTGAGAGATGTGTGTCTAAAACATCTGGAGATATCAGGCTTGACACTGTATGACATAGTTTCTAATACTCTGTTTGTAAAATGAATTTATACACAGAAATCTTCTGACTCTGGTGCCTTCCAGATGTCTTAGAATGCAGTTTCCATAATCACCAATAAATATGAGGGAGATGGCAATACTATCTGGGATGAGACTTATTAGAATTATCCAAAGAGATCTGGATGGCAAGAAATGTATTGCAGGTTGCAGCATTGTGTACATTTGAGGAAGTGCTATTGAAAGCACAAATCTAACTTCCCAGACAAGGATTAGTGAAGTATGTTTTAGACAGGAAGTGTATTACAGGAGTAGACAAAGCCTATCATCTAGTTAAGTTAATTGGCTATTATATAAATAAGTTAATAACCAAAAACAATTGTCTACTTAAGTGCATTCTGCCAGAAGAGTCCAAGAGCCATATTCTCTGTGTATGTGTGCCTAGGAGGTGGAAGTGATGACAAATTACTTATTTATTTACTTATTAGATTCCTGTAACTATTTATTTCAACAAGTGACCCTGGGTAGCATCTATTTTTATATAAAGAGCAGACGGGATAGTAGAGAAATGCAACAAAGTAATTTCCTTATTCTTTATGTAGACTCTCTGTCCCCCTTATGATCAGAAAATAATGAGGTGCTCAAATCAAGGCCATGAAATTTAGACCTTCATCAAAACAAAGTATGTATTAATAACTGGAATCCTTCATTTTATTCCTTGTTTACTCATAAGAACTTAATATGGCTACAGGTTCGGGAAATTTTTCAAAGGAGTTCCTTTTTTAATGGGAAAATGATGGTCCCCTCACAAAAGGGAGGGTCAAATAAAACTAAAAGAGCCAATTTGGTGTAATGGTTAAAGCACCAAGCTACAAATCAGGGGCCAATAAGTATTAGTCTTGCTTAAGCACAAAGCCAGCTGGGTGATCTTGGCCAGTCACTCTCTAGGAAGCAGACAATGGCAAGCCACTCCCTCTCCCCCCCCCCCCAAGAAAATTTCAATGACTTGTACAGGCAGTTGCCCAGAGCTAACCAAAAGCATGTGCAGGCACGCACACACATAACCCCCCCCCCCGCAACAATACGCGCACACATAGCACTCCCCCCTGCAGCATCAGTTGAAAGATAATTATCAGGAAATTGAAAAGGCAAGTACTCAACTAAACTGATAATTCATAAGTCTACTCAAAATGAAGGCTGCAGTGCTTATCCAATATAGTTGACATATATTATCTTGGGCATAATTTCAATTTCTCCCTGTAGCAGACATATGGCATTTCTTTTCAAATGTACATTGATTGATTTCTAATGTGAAATCCTTTTGGAGAAGCAGGAAGACCAAATCAATCCATTTTCAACATTTAGAGATAAAATTCTAGGTCTGAAACTTTTATTAGGTTTTTCCCCCCAAAGCAGATGATTCTGTCTTTCTCTGAACATTGATATACTGATCATATTGTATTTTCGGCTTCAGTGTAAAAATGTCAGAACAGTATTGCTCTGAAATTTTCAAAACCAGTATCAATGTAGTTAAATCAAATTTATATCTAGGCAGCATTGATATTGTGGCAACATCTTCTAGTTGCGAAGGCTGATGAACACTGCTCTAGAGAGTTGCTTTGCATAGCCAGGTTGTCCAATATGAGTATGAGACACTAATTATTTCTTAAGGAGAGGGATGTACAATGTCATCCTATTAACAGCCACCACACCATCCCCAGGAACTCTATGCATCTTACCCTCTATTGCACCAAGAGTAGTGTTTTCTCATTTGTGTTAGCATTAACAGTGAAATCTGATTGTCTGCATCGCTTTGCTTAATTGAAGGCAAACCTTCCATTCCAACTGGCTATGATGTGCTGTGGTAGAAATAATCCATTCTCTCCAGCTTGTTCTGGGTTGCTGGGCTGCGTAGCTTCTTCTGATGGGCCTTAACTAGTAACTTTCCTTTATTTCATTTCACATGGATCATTGAAACACTGGATCAAAATGCAGGTCCACCAGTGGAATGGCAAAGACTGGGTATTTTTAAATAAATTACATTTTTTTAAATTCAAAGAAATTAACAAGGCTTCTATCAGTTTCCTTTTCCAACTCTGATAGAACTGTGAACTTTGTTTTCATTTTTTAAATTATAGTTTCAGTGGCAGTGGACCTCTCCTCTTCCCCGCTCCACCCAATTGAGAATATCTCTTCTATTTTATTCTTCTAGCCAAAGAAACAGAAAGAACAAGAAAACAATACATTTTATTGGCCCATCGATGGACAGACAGAAAAGTGTCAAGTGCAATTAGTCAATAAAGAATGTCTGTCAATGAATCCATCACAGATGGGTTAAGTATGAAGTGGTCAGAATAACAAGTCATCACAGCCAAAGCAGAGGAAATGGTTTAAAATCCAGAAACTGATTCCTTAAACTTGGTCTTTATTTTCAGCCATATAATGCAGTATAGGTGGTACCTTGCTCAATAGTAGCAACTGTGAGAGGGATCTCGGAATCCTAGTGGACAACCATTTAAATATGAGCCAGCAGTGTGCAGCAGCTGCCAAAAAAGCCAACACAGTTCTAGGCTGCATCAACAGAGGGATAGAATCTAGATCGCGTGAAGTGTTAATGCCACTGTATAGTGCCTTGGTAAGGCCACACTTGGAATACTGCATACAGTTTTGGTCGCCACGATGTAGAAAAGACGTGGAGACTCTGGAAAGAGTGCAAAGAAGAGCAACCAAGATGATTAGAGGACTGGAGACTAAGACATATGAAGAACGGCTGCAGGAACTGGGTATGTCTAGTTTGATGAAGAGAAGGACCAGGGGAGACATGATAGCAGTGTTCCGATATCTCAGAGGGTGCCACAAAGAAGAGGGAGTCAAACTTTTCTCCAAGACACCTGGGGGCAGGACAAGGAGCAATGGGTGGAAACTAACCAAGGAGAGAAGCAACTTAGAACTAAGGAGAAATTTCCTAACAGTAAGAACAATTAACCTCTGGAACAGCTTGCCTCCAGCAGTTGTGAATGCCCCAACCCTGGAAGTCTTTAAAAAGATGTTAGACAGCCATTTGTCTGAAATGGTATAAGATTCCTGCCCATGCAGGGGGTTGGACTAGAAGACCTACAAGGTCCCTTCCAACTCTGCTATTGTATTGTATTGTATAATGCACATGATCATAGAAGCTTAAGGCTGCAAGTGTGGAAAAATTCTAAGAGTCATATGCTGGAGGCAGGAAGCAGAAGAGTAGATGTGATGTCAGATTTTTTTCTCGAAGCCTATGTTCTTCCTTTGTCCTCAGAAAGTGGAAACTGACATCTCTTATCATCACTGTCTAAGAAGAAAGAACTGTTCTTGGATTCTGCCTTGATCACTTCTATACAATACTCTATACAATAATCTAACAGAAGCGTCTATAGGAAACAGATGCATTAAAAAAATTGGAAGATCAGTTGAAAGCATCCGGCTTACCTGAAACTATAATTAAAAACTGTTGCTTCGAATTCATTGGGGAATTTATATTTAACTATAGATGTTATGCAAGATTGAAAAGAATTCCTACACAGATATCTTACATACAATAAGTCAAACGTGAATTCACCTTTATTTACACTCAGTCCTGGGGAAAAACTTGTTTTTGACTCTCTTATCGTGTTCTACTAAAAGTAAAAATGTATCATATTTTGAAGAAATATGGTGTGACAGTCAACTTTTAGACTAGATGTATTGTCTATATAAAGGCTGTGAGAATCTGTAAAAACTGAGACTGGAATCACAAACATAAATTGTGTTTTTGGAACAATAGCTTTTGGTTAGGAGCCTAGGTACAATGTCAAATTGGAGCGGAAAAAAATCCAGTGACCCTAGATGGTTATAATTTATTAAAAATGCAGTCTCCTTCTTGCCATCTAGTAGCCTCCTGGATTTTTGCAGCACTGATCTGACAGCATTATGTCAGAAAGCAAGATAACTAAACTGTGCAGGAGATTATTCTTTGTTTAGCAATAAGGAATGAAGGGAGGGCTGTAAGCTCATTTCTGTTAAAGACTCTTCACTGACCATTTTCCAATGCTGGGGAACTCAGGCCTATAGGAGTTCCAAATGATAACTCTGGAGGCTTGTGAATTAACTATTGGAGCATATATATCCTGGGTGTTAGCCATTCTTTAAACACCTGGTTAATTTAGGAAGATATGGAATGAAATATGTAAAGTTACAATCACCCATATATTCTAATTTATTCAAGTCTATAAAAAGGGATTATTAGCTAACTCTTCATTAGACCTATCTTTGCACTGTCAATAAACCAGTTTGTGCTCTTGTGTATTATAGCCTAGCCTCCCGTTAACATGATTCCCTTCAAAGGAAATATTTCCTACAATACTTAACCATGCAATACATACACTTTTCCCATTATTTAATATTTGGGTCTGTCAAGTTGCTTTCTAAGCCAGAATGGAAGAATAAGGCTCCACAGGTTTCTTTTCTCATACTGCCAATTTGATTAATGTAGGTCATCAACAGAATCAGTTTTACCTTTCAGCTTGGTAACCTCTCTAGAAGGCAGTAAAAGAAAATACTTTTTCTTGAAAGTACTTGATTAAACTGGCTGCTTGATTACAAAATCAAACCATTTCCTTTGGAACCAAGTAGCCATGTGCTTAATAATATTGATTCTATGACTCATCGTAGAATCATAGAGCTGGAAGGGATCTCATAGGTCCTCTATCCGAAGCAGGATACCTAGTTTCCTTAACTGTTCATCATATGACTTACCCTCCAGAACCCTTATCATCTTTGTTGCTCTTCTCTGAACTATTTGTGGAATACTCACATGTATACTATACTCACTAGTGTGGTATAGAGTTCTGTTGTTACTCCTTGTAATCTTGATACTATCCATTAGCTTTTTTGGCTGCTACAGCACATGGTGATTCCATTCCTTGAGGTTCTAACTATTTGCTGGCATTTTGTTTTAGTTATATATCCCTATTTCCATTTTTTATATTTGTCCTTCTTATACCTCAGTTTAAAGAGGCCTTCTGTGAACATTCTCTGGCATGACTCCATCTTCTGGAACGTCTTGCCACTGGAAGTGATATCCACCTCTACTCTTCTCCCCTTCCCAAAGAGCTTGGCCTCCCAATAAGGACACACTATGCTGGAGTCATTGGTGGAGTGAATGACAAAAGGCTAGCCCTGTACTGTCATTAACATTAAAGCATTAAAATTAACAAATAAAGTTTAAAAATCAAACTTTATTTGTTAATGTTAATGCTTTAATGTTTTTATATTTGTGCTTTTATGCCATTGTAAGCAGCTCACAGTCACTTTTGATAATGAGATGGATTACATCAGGAGCGTCAAACTTGATTTCATTGAGGGCCGCATCAGGGTTGTGTTTGACTTGGGGGCCCCAGGGTGAGTATAGCCAGGTGGACTTGGCCAGCTCAATATAACTTGTGTCGGGGCACCTGTGGTGGCCTAAGCCCTCTGCCAGTGAAAATGGACTCCTGAGATCCATTTTCAGCTGCAATGGCCACCTACAACCCCCTAAGAGCAAAAACAGAGGTCGGGAGGGCCACTGTTTCCAGGGTGGCTCCATGGCCCAGATCTAAGCACCCTGCAGGCTGGCTCTGGCTCCTGGGCCTTGAGTTTGACACCCCTGGGTTATATATAAATTTAAATGAATAAATAAATAACCACATGTTTCCTGTCTACCTAGTAAGACTGACAGTCTCTATGAACATTGCCTGTCATTTATTCAAGAGTTCTCTTTCTATGTTTCATCCCTCGAAGTGTTTCCAAATGGTAACCATAAATTACACAAATGCTTTGAAACTAAATTAATAGTCTTTCCTATAAAATGAATTACTTTTTGGTTTCCTGTTTCCCATTATTTCTGCGTGTTTGTAGCTACAAAGTCACCACATATTAGTTGTTTTATAAAGAACAGAATTGATGCATTTTAGTTAGGATATTAATAGAGGGTGAGTAATAAATGTTTTAGGATTGGAAAGTAGCTGTTAAAAATAAATGTATATTTTTAGTGATGAAAAATTGTTTTCAATTAAATGGCGATCAATAAAACATTTGAATTGTACAATTACTATATCCAATGCCTTTTTGCTAAGTCACACTAAGTCACATAATTAAATCCCAACATGAATTAGTTCCCTGGATATGCCTGTTGCATGTAACCAGGTTATTCCTAATTCCAATTTTAAGATAAACATGTATAAGTGGCACATGCTTTTTGCTGGAGATAAATTAAATGTTATTGGCAGCATGTTTTTCCATAACCCTGGCAAAAGAGAAAAAAAGAAAGAAAAAAGTTGAACATATCCCCATATTTCCACTCCTCCTATGCTTGTTCCACAAGACTACTTTTGATACTGTCGGAAAAGTATACGATTTGAGTTTAAATTTAATAAAATATAAAAGAGATATTCTTATGATTGATTCCGGCTTTCACTATTTCAGTCTTAAAAAAAAATTGGACCACTTGTGGGGTCACTTCTATAAGTTTTATTCAGTGATGGATTGAGAAGGGCTCCTTGCTTGGAAGATTGTATGTCAAATCTCTGGGTTTCCTAGTACACCTGTCTTAAAAAAAATAGATACATTAAGTGTGGAAATCATCGATTAGCTTTCTCTTAGACAACCAGCAGGTTGAGTGACAGGCAGACATACTGTCAATTCTTTAATTACATACTACTATCCCCCAATGTATGCTGAAGAGACAGTAGATTTGAACTGGCAATACTTGGAAACATGAATCTAGCATTCCCTATTCAATGTATTTAAACACATCATACACTTGTGTATTTAAACATTCATCCACACTATTATATATACAGTAAACACATCCATGCTACTTTGGTACTCCTCCTGAATATCCTTTTGTTGCCTGTCACCTTTGGTAATGGCCAAAGAAAGAGGAAAACTGGTTCTTGGGATAAGAAAATGGAAAAAGAAATGGGGATTTCTAGATGTTAATTTGGGGAGGGGGGAGCAGAAAGACAGGACAAAAATAGGTTCCTTGATGGAGGCAAGGGCAGGAGAAGTTACAGTGATAAAGACACTGAAGGTTCTGGTTAGGAAGAGCCACATTGGCTGGAGATGGTCAGAGAAGTGGGAGGAAGAACAAAGTTCAGGAGAGTGATAGAGAGAAAGGCAGGATGGTGCATAGACACTGAAGAAAGGAAAAAAGCTGGTAAGAAAAGGCACTCAGCTGCACAGAGGGGCCACTCTAGCCATTTTACCATTGAACAATCAACCTTGGAAGTTTTTAACTGTGCTTCCAGTTAATCCATGGCTCGGGGCCTAGTTATATGCGAGACCGCCTCCTGCCCCATACATCCCTCAGACCGATACGCTCCCACAGAGAGGGCCTCCTCAGGGTGCCGTCGGCTGGACAATGCCGACTGGCGACACCCAGGGGAAGAGCCTTCCCTTTGGAACGACCTACCACCTGAACTCCGCACCATCTCTGACTTCCGCCTCTTCCGCAAGTGTCTGAAGACACACCTATTCCATCTAGCCGGCCTAGCATAACCCCCATTACTGACTCTTAGATAGTTTTAAATTTGGGTTTTTTAAATTCAGTTTTTAGCGCAGGGTCTATAAGAATAAGTTTTTTAAAATTTTATATGTTTTATATGTGTTTTAACATCCCTGTGCGCCGCCCTGGGTCCGTTTGGAGAAGGGCGGGGTATAAATTTAATAAATAAATAAATAAATAAATAATCTGAATATCTTGTCCCAGTGGGGATATTCAGTTGTTGTTGTTTTTTTTAAGCGTTCTGCTTTCTCACAAATTCTGGAATTATGCCAACCTTCTAAGGTCAGCTTTGTCATTTATTTCTTGCTAAATGCTACTTTAGGCCTAATAGTATGACAAAGTTTCAATGTTATCTGCAGGCCCTGTAGATATACATAGAACTACATTTTCATAATTGTCCTAAAACAGGATTAAACTTCTTTAATCATCCTTTCTTTTTTATGGCATTCTTTTTATTTTTTCCATTCTTTTTCCAGGATCCGTTTTTCTCCATTTTAAGAAGCAAGCTGCATTTTGTGGATAGAGAACTATCCATATTTCTTATAAAGGGCTTACCCGGTTCAGATGAGAGCCAAGATAGTCTTAATGCTTCCAGTTGCTCTCCTCATCAGTGGGGAAGGAACAGTTATAATTTATCAAGGGCCCACCCTGATCTTTTGCAAATAGCTTATGTTTAATAACAATTAGTCAAAAAGAAGCTCAAGGTAAAATAAAAGAGGCTAACATTTACAAAAGGCCACCTCAAAACAAAATGTAAAGCAATGAAAAGAAAAGCAGAAAAACTATTTAAAAATACCAAATAAATCAAATTTCAAATTATACATTTTTAATTTCAAATCTGAATTTTCATTTTTAAACAAAGAGTTGAATCAAGCCCCTAGAATCATACCATTGTATCAATGTATGAATTCCCTGTATCCTATTTTCTATAAAATGCACAAAACAGCTTAAATGCATTATTTCTATTCCTATTCATAATGTAATCTAGTTGTAATGTTTTTTTTTTACTATTTTTATTGAAATATTTGGACCTTTTCGAGCTGATATAAAGTTTCTTTTAGGAGACATCAGTAAAGTGCAGCACTTCATCTACATGCCTGCTGAATTTGCAGCTGCCTGAATGTCTCATTGCATTCAGTGTAAGTGACTCAGAAAACATTAAAATGATTTAGCTACAGAAGACAACATTTTAAACAGAAAGTCTATGTTAATGGTGAATCACCATGAGAATAGCTCAGAGTTTTTCCATGTTGGTCGTAATAGCACTGTTCTGTTCAGAGGTACATGAAAGATTATAGACCTCAAAAGAAGTATTCTTGTAATATCTCCATTACTTCAATAAGAATACACTAAAAGCATGTTAAATATAGCAATTTTAATATAACAGAACTAAACTGGAATTTGTGGAAATCAAGGTAAAAATTAAGTATTTTTTAAAAACAATTCTTTAAAAGAAAACAAATAATATTCCAATTAATCAGGGTTTTTGTAGATCAGAAATGGCAGAGAATGTTAACTGCACTAAAACCTGTGACTGACAGTATTAACATTCAAGCTAGCTTTTCTCATATTCTAATAATAACAGGAAATGAAATCTGCTGGGGAAATATATGAACAAAGATTTGTTGTACGTGGTGCTCCCTATTTTTCCTGAACATGTGTAATTAATTTGATGGTAGTTGGCCAATTTTGATAGTGGAAATTCATCTGTAAAAGGGCAAACAAAGACAGTGAAGTACCCACGAGGCTAAACTTAAATCCAGTATTCTCATCTTCGGTTTCAAGTATTCATAGTGAATACTTGTTTTGAAATATATTAAGTATATTTCTATCTCATTCTTCATTTCAATCAATCAATCAATCAATCAATCAATCAATCGGGCCAGAACTGCTTATGTTCTTTTTATATGCAATATTTATTGACAATGTTAATGACAGTAATAAAAAATAATTATTAATTTATTTGATTTCTATCACCACTCATCTCAACAAGTGACTCTGAGCAACATACATCATAGATACATAAAACAATTAAAACAAAACAAAATAAATATGTATGGTTGTTGAATAAAACTATTGCCATAGTTGTGAATATAGGTAAGAAACAGGGACTTTAACACATTTGGAATCCTAAGGTAAAGGTACTACCCTAAAACTATAGTCCAATGTAGACTGGACGCGAGGGACATTATCCACAAGATGCCTAGTATATTCCTCACAGCAAACCTGTAATTTTCCCTCTGAGAAGAAATTGGCTAACCTGAAATTAAGCCTTTGAATGACTATCTGTAAATGCAATGAGGGTGAAGAAATTGTCCTCTTTTGCAACTCTTGCCAGTTCATGTTTGATTGTTTTCACTCTCTGTCAATTGCCAGTGATGCTTTAGGTTTTTCTTACCACTCTTTTGTTCCCTCGGGTCTTTCATATAACATGGAGAGTGACAGGAGCCATGGGCACAGAGATTCCATTCAGGTATAATCCACTCCAAGGCTATGACCACTCTTCAATTTTCTGTAGCCAGTAAGACTTTGGTTGGACTAGGTAGCAAACTTCTTGGAACAACCTCAAACTCTCCATGAAACCTAATCAGGTCCACTAATCACCTAAAATAAGCCAATGTAATTGCCCAGGCTCCTTGCAGACTAGTATTGTTTTAATTTTTTATGTAAGCTTGAAGAACTCTGTCCCATGGGACAAAGAAGAAATGTAGAGAAGTAAAATTCTACGACAGTACTTAAGCAAACTAAATATTAAGATTGTTAGAAGTAAAAGGAAAGAATATAAATTTGGTTTATTTGATCAATGATAAAATAAGATATATCGTTACTTTGTGCTACCCTTTATGAACTCGTGATACTAGGACTGAAATCTATGGATTTGTTCATAGATAAGAAATGAGATATGGAATGCAGAGGTAAATATTGGTAACTTTAGAGAAGATGAAGATTAAATTATTGTTTATATTTATGATAATGATTGGAAATCATTCCTTTATTTCTTTTTTCTTTTACAAATTCTTGCATTTGTCTTTTTTCTGTTTACCTTTTTCTTGTACTTTTTACTTGTCTCTGTTCTCTTGTCTCTTTAAGTTTAGTTTGTATGAGACTTCATATTATGATTTTTTTAAAATTTAAAATTAAAACAATTAAAAAACAAAAGGAAATGTATTTGTCCTAGACAAACAAATATGGTGTCATATTCTAAATTATAATAAGGCTTGATTCAACTCTAATAACAGTTTGTTGCCCAACAATAGTGAGAAGTGAAACTGGGGCCCCACGAAATTGCTCCATCAAAGATCGAGAAATGCAGGCTTTTCAACAGCATACTTTTTCAGGGAGAATCTCTTTATAAGTGCAAATCTGGATACCAGCCTGACTTAATTAAGAGAAGTTTCCAGTTGCCATGCTGCTACTGACTGCATGTGTTATATATCTTGCATAACTGTATTACAAGAAGATTCCGTATAAAATAGCCAATTTTTTGAAAATAGAACTAATATGTTTCAAGAGTCATATTGAATAGATTTATCCCTAAAGGTTATTCTCTGTAGTTCAAAATACATTGGAAATTTTCTCCCAATAAAATTATGACTGCCCGAAGAATTTTCTTCTCTTTCTGGAAAATACCACAAGACTTTATGTAAGGAGTCCTTCATCTCTCACTTAACTATAGCATCTTTCTCCAAGAATGTGTTGGTTAGGGCTGATTGAAGTTATAATTCAATTCCACAACTTTTTCACCTCTTCTCCAGATCTTGGCTGGTCTTCTAGGTGATGAAAGTGAAGATACACAGCACATAGAGATGATTTCACCCTGAACGTTTCAATGACCATAGAGAATGAGCAATACTCCAACTCCCAGCATAGGAATTCCACTTGAGTTTAGAATATGGCATTTTGGAGGGTAACCATTAATTATGAATGTAGAAGAAATGCAATTTGTGCTGAACATATAACCAAACATATAATGAGTCATAGCATTGCCCATGAATCTCTAGCTTCACAAAAATTGCAATTAAATTTAATCTCTCACCAAACCCAGCTGGTGTGGCTAGTGATGTAAACTGTTAGGAACTGTAGTTCAGTGACATCTGGAAGACCATATTTTCCATCCTTATTTTATTATACCCTTTAAAGTTCCAGGGGTTCCCAAACTTGACAACTTTAAGACTTGTGGACTTCAACTCTCAGAATTCTCTAGCCTGGAGAATTCTGGGAGTTGAAGTCCACAAGTCTTAAAGTTGCCAAGTTTGGGAACCCCTGCAAAACTGTAAATCTTGTATGTAAATCCCACTTGTAACCATATGTGAATGAGTAGGAATTTTACAAGGGGACCTATATACACACTCTCACATTCTTTCTCTTTTTCAAAATTGGAAAAATAACTGTGAAACTGATAGAATACACACACACACACACACACAGAGAGAGAGAGAGAGAGAGAGAGAGAGAGAGAGAGAGAGAGAGAGGGAGGGAGAGAGAGAGAGCTCAGCAGCGTTTGGATTTGAGAAGGTAAAGGCTGAAAGATGGATACGGAACTAATTTATTTTTCATGTTCCCTGTTTCTCAAACTTCACAATTTTCAAGGAAACTTTTAAAGGGTAACTTTCTAATGCAAATGACAGCACTGAATATCTTCTTAATGACCAAATATTGTTGTTGTTATTATTTTCATAAATATAAAGCTTTAATAGAAATAATGGGGCTGAAAAGCAAAATATACAACAAATTCCAATTAGATGCAACATTAATTTAGAATCAGCTTTCCAAAATCAAATTTTTCCCTGTGTAACAAATTCCAAATGATTACATATGTATTAATTCTCTATATCTTCTCGGGAATATCCCTGATAAATTGGTATGGCTCTTTCATATAAGTTGTGTTGATTTGATTGTCCAGGAAATTCATTAATGAGTGTTTCTATCTCTTGTTTATATATTGTAACTGAGATGCTATGCCAGAGCACTTAAGACAGAGATCCCCAAACTTTGTGGCCTGATGGCCTGGCGGGGGGCGGGGGGAGTGAAATGGGCCATGTGAGCAGCAGGCCGGCACACATGTGTGCATGCACAGATTGACTTGTATGAATGATGGGCTGGCATGCAGCCTGGTTCCAAATAGGTCATGACCTGGTAGTTGGTCACGACCCAGGGATTAGGGACTCCTGAAGAGACATTTAACCAGCATTTAACCAAAGAGCCGAGGTGGTACAGTGATTAGAGTTCATTACTGCAGGCTACTTCAGTTGACTGCTAGCTGCAGTTCAGCAGTTCAAATCTAACCGGCTCAAGGTTGACATAGCCTTCAATCTTCCGAGGTAGGTAAAATGAGGGCCCAGATTGTTGGGGAAAATATGCTGACTCTGTAAACTGCTTAGAGGGGGAACTAAAGCACTGTGAAGAGTTATATAAGTCAAAGTGCTATTGCTATTTGACATTAAAAATTGACAAATTCTACATCTTGTCAAAACAGAGGTGTGAAGAGAAATTCTGAATGAGCTGTACCATTTGTTTCTGAAATGCTTGCTGAAATTTCATTTTGTCTCCTAAATCCTCTATGAATATATGCAACTAAAGCACAAAAGATCAATAATTTTAATTCTGATACTATCTAATATAGTTAGGAATAAAAGCTTCCAGACATATCTACCACTGGTTATTCCCAAAAGCAACTCATACCCATTTTGAACTTAATGGTTTATTGAGACTATTAAAAGAAGTACTAGATACTTTTTAAGCTAACGTGCTTAATTCCCAAAGCAGGAAGTAGTCCAGCGAATATTTTCATTTAACTATGCAATATTTAATGATTTATTATGACTGTATTGGACTTAGTTAAGAGTATTTGTGCCTTATAGAGATTTTCTCTTCCCAAAACAGTATGTAGTCCTGCAAATATTTGTGCACAACAGTTCAAAGGGCAACTTTTGTTCTAATGGACATAAATAGCTACCACAAAAACTTCTGGATACCAAGTTGTTGTTTTTTTGCCTTATATGCATCAAATTGCAACTCTTTCTGGTGACTGTAGTCCTTAGGTCTAGTTGTCAGAATGTTATAGATACAAGTTTAAAAATTCAAATAGAATTATGCATATTTTTGTGATTAATATTTCATTTAAGGATGAGCAAACTTGACTTCTGTCTGAATGGAAGAATATAAATTGAATAATTAAGAACAAAGATTTCTATTTGGTTTCATCTCTCTCTCTCTCTCCTTTTAAATTACTTCAGACCGTTTCTGTAAATATCTAATATCTATTTCATTCCCATTTTTTTGTACTGTATATATTTCTCCTGATGCAATGCATATTTATATGACTTTCCCCAAGTGCATGCTTTTTCTCTTGTACAAAATAATACATTTCTTAAAAGCATAGATTTTATTGTCTAGGTAGCTATTAAAGTTCATTTATAAATTTAAGAGATACAAACTGAGTAAGTTAGCATATATAAACAATTTGTCTGTTGTCACTAGTTTTACAAGCAACCTACAAGTACAGGACAGTCCTTCACTAAAACATACAGCTTGTAATAACTTACAAATCTGCTGGGTTCAGATTCTTAACATGAGTCTTTTACTTATCAGCATTTTGCTTCTATTTAGATTTACATCCATGGAAGAAGGAATTAAATGTTATAAAGTTGGGTGGGGAATCTGAAATCCCAATGCCTGATATGATCCTTAAACCCCTTTGGGGAGCTCTACAGTCTCATCTAAAGAGCCCCAATGGGTTCCTCCTTTAAGTAGGAGCAGGAGAACTCTTCCAGATTGCTGTGAGGAATATTTGCATTCTCTGAACTTCAATCAGAATGTACTCCAGTTAGAAAGCTCCCTTAAAGTGACTGGGACACATTTGAGCCCTGTTATCTGCGAGGAATTTGAGCTAAGGAAGTGAACAGGATCCTTGTGACTGTGAACTTGGCTTTCTTTCTTCTTGACCAGGCCTCTCCTAGTTGGTCAAGTTTCTCTAGGAGGCAACATGTGGTTAAGTTCAAGTGGTAGTTAATACCTCTTTGTGAGAAAGGATGGTGCCAAAAGCCTTGAAGGAGGCAGTGGTGTGCCCCCTTCTTGAGAAGTATTTTTGTACCCAACAATTTCAGAAAGCTTTTATCCAGTTTCCAATCTTATCTTTTTTAGAATGTTGGTGCAGATGACATGATGTCCCCAGTGGTTTTATGTAAATGTTAAACTGAAGAGTCAAAAGACCTAAGCTACAACACTGACTGGAACTGGAATAAAGAAGAGAACTTCTACAAAACAATGCCTCCCTCCATCAACCCACAAGGATATCTTGGTTGATAATATTGAGCACCAAGTGATCTAGGAGGGCCATAATGTGCTGGCATGGGCAACAGCTCTGGGTTTGCCTATGATTTGCCCATGATATACTACTACTATTATGTTAGCTGCACCGGCTCCCAATTTTCTTTCGGGTGCAATTTAAAGGTGCTAGGGTTTACCTTTAAAGCTTACACGGTACACCATAATGGACCAGGTTATTTGTGAGATATCCTTTAGGCTAGGCATATTTCTAATTTCTTCCCTTATATGCTGCCATATCATGGGATCAAGACAGTGAGCCTTTTCGGTGGCAGCCCCTGCCCTATGAAACATCCTTCCTCCAAAGTTCTGCTGGACCTATCCTTTTACCTTCCCAAAAAGCAGTTAAGACCTGACGGCTTTCCCAAACACTGAGACAGGGTGAGATTGATAGGATGAATTTGTTATGGTTGTTTGACAAGATGGAGCTATGATGCTGTGTTTTGATTTTAGGTTTTTTTAATTGTTATACATAGATTCTATTTGAGTTTGTAAGCTGTGCAGAGTTTGGTTCAACATGAGTGGTTGTATAAAAGTTTTAAATAAATCAATACATTGGTCATAAATTGGTGGAATTATTGTCTACCATATTGAGACAATGACATAGAAATCATTAGGCAAACTCTTGAAATAGGTATAATATGGCTTGAAATAAAAAATAAAGAAGATTGGTGAAAATATTCAGGCCACATGGGTATGACACTACTTCACTTACATTGACTTGCCTGTTGTGCTCCCCAACTCAAATGCAAAATGTAATTCCCAAGCACCAAAAGACCCTCTATCTTTTTGTAAAGCCATCTTAAGAAGCATAAAATTGCTCCCCTCTGATACTTTCTTCTATGCATACTAGACAAAAATCTCTTTCCCATATCTTTTACCCCATAGGGAGTAAAACAGCTAAAGAAATTTGAAGTGGAAAAGTGATCTCATGAGGTTATGCTAAAGTTATTCCAGCATAAAAGGATTAAATAGCCTTTCCTCGCTGCTGGAGATCCTTTTCTGCCAGGAAGAAGTGGCACGCAACTGTCCATATTATGTCATTGAGCTTTTAGAGTACATACTGTAAATAGGCCACGGGGGCCTTGCCAAGCAAAAACAAACTTTTGAGACAACTGTTCTCAGCCATTCTTTCCCAACTTTTAAATTGACATTTTGATGATCATTGTTGTGAACCATAACAATATTTACAAACTTCTTAACCAAAAAAATCAACTTTTCTTTTACACGCTACAAACAGAGCAAAGATTCCCTCAAGCAATTATGAACGGCAAGCTCTTGAATAGACATTCCAGTTTTGAGCATGTTGTAGAATAAAAATGAACCATATTCAATTTACAGTTAGCACAAATGTACAGATGGAAAAGCATACAATTCTACTTCTGGTATGCTGCATGCCGTGTGATCCTGGGCACCCACATGGATTTCTGCATAAAGGAAATTTTAGACTGCATTGCTGTCCATATGTATGGAAATCTGTGGGAAAGCCTATATCACATGTTAGGCTTCAGGGGGACTTTATAGTATGCACAGATATCTTTGCCTTGCATGCTTATGTCGGCTTGCTTATTTATGTCTAAGTAGAGTGTCCAAAATGAGTTAAGTGAATTACAGTAAATGGAGAGTGGCATATTGTCTGGGTGACATTCATGATTAAATTTTACCCTTGCACTTTAGCTAGTACCTAAATTTATCACATTTGAAAACTAATTAAATATGGAAAATAATATTCCACAAGGACTTTGTATCAACATTATGAGCTTTAAGATTCTGGCATTGTTCCTTATATTCAATAAAAACTAATTCACTATAGAATTTAGCACTGCATGATTAACAAAGAAGTTTTCTGTTGATGTTACAAATGTTAGCTTTACTTTGACTTAGAGATAGATGCTGTTCGTGCAGATTCACCGCTACAGTGACAACAAGAGAACATGAGAAGAATGTTTGAAATGCTTGGGAGACAGGAGTGATTATTGTAAACAGAGAAAGGATAAGGACTGTGTCAAAATCCAGTGGTTATGCTCTCTTGATATCAAAGGCAGATTCCAGGCAGTGATACACTAAGAGAACCCTTGGCTGGCCGACTGCAGCCTGGTGCAAATAATATTTTAAGTATGCTATTCCTTGGTTTGAATTTCATGGATAATTTTAGAAAGCACATGTCTGAGGCTTTCATTGCTACACTAGTGGTGTTGGTAACATGTGTCCAGCAAGATCTGAGTGATTCCCAGCCACATTTTCTCATCAGCGTTTCTGACATTTAATACCTTTAGTTACTACTTTTAGTGATGGGAAAGTGATCGTGCTTTACATGACACTTAGCTGTTTTTGTAAAGGGAACTGATAAGAATGAAAGTTGAAAAGAACTCTTACATAGGAGGAATGGTTTATGATTCTTGCTGTTTTTATTTGATTTGAACCATTCTGTCTAATCCTAACCTCCAACATTTATTATTGATTAGACATTAATATAAATTGATCTAGAATGTGAAACTCAAGCAAATAAATGATTGTTATGAAGGCAAAATAGTAAAACAACACTGCAAGGATTATATAACAAACCTTGAAGGATGTCAAATCCTTTGCCGTTCCACTGAGTGTTTCATTGTGATCCTTTTTATTAATTATAAATAATGTAACATTTATTTCAATGAGGATTGCATTTCTTGTATCTTCTCTTCTATTTTAGAGTGAAATCACTTCTACAGTAACAGGTAGAGATGCTGTACACAACGATTTGCATTATTTAGTCTACGGAAAAAAGGTTTTGCAATTCTTCCCTCCCTCCTTCCCTCCCTCCTTCCTTCCCCTCCCTCCCTCCCTCCCTCCTTTCTTTCTTTCTTTCTTTCTTTCTTTCTTTCTTTCTTTCTTTCTTTCTTTCTTTCTTTCTTTCTTTATCTGAGGGTTTTTTCATTAGGGATTTATATAGTGTTTGCTTTCCAAAAGATGCAAAATAGAACATACATTAAAAGAACCATTGTCCTAAATGTAAAAAGAAAGAAGATTTATTTATTTATTGGCTTACATGCAACTAAATTTGAAACTGATTCTGTGCACATTCCATAAATTGGTATAAATTAGATTAAAATTACAACATTTAAAACATAAATGATAATGCAGAACAAAACATATGGGCCCATCAAAAACGCCCCACACCACATTCTTCTATAAGAGAGCAGTCTGCAACATTCCCATATGAAAATCTATTGAAAAAGTCAGTTTAATAGTATTTTTGAAACTAAATAAGGTCGGGGATTATCTAATCACAAGGCGATTGCTATTTCAGAGAAGGGGATGGTATACTTGAAAAGACCTACCTCCGAGGCCCTGCAGACAGCGGCATCTAACTGAAAAGATAATTATTGGACAGGCAAAATCAATTGGGAGAAGATAGCCCTGTATATATCTATGCTTATGGACCATAAGAGCTTTAAAGGTGCAATCAACATCTTGGGCTGTACTGAGAAGCAAACTGGTAACCAACACAGCTGTCAAAGTATCAGCATCATACCAGCAAATCATGAAACACCCATTACTAGTTTTTACTTTACTAGTTAGCTGCAGCAGTGCAGACCAATTGTAGCTCCTGAGTGATCCTCAACAACAGATTCATGTAAAAGACATTGTATAAATCTGGTTGCAAATATGAGTAACTGAGAGAAAGGCCCCTGTTCCAGGAAAGTTTACAGTTGTTTCAACAATAGAGTTGTGCGAAAGCCCTACTTGCCATAGTTGCGACTTGTTAAGCATAAACTAAGGTTCAAGGAATACCTCCAGATTATGAACCAGTTGGGCATGGGAAGTACAGCACCATCTAGAAGTAAAGATGGAATATCTCACCCAAAGCTGTTCCAATCTGATAGCACAGAGCCAAAGTTCATTTTTACCCATGTAGTCTCTAATACTGCAGCTTCCAAGAACTGGGGCACTAGCCTCATCTCTTTAGTTTGGAGTTGAGATTTAAATCTCTGCCATGGGGTCCTACACAGTTAGAGGCCACCAGAATTAGTCTTAAGAACTTATCTTTTAGATAAAATTATCAGTTGGGCTGCTTTAGGGGTCCACAGAATAGGCTGCATTCATGTCTCTAAGTATTCCTGAAACAATTCTTTTGAATCACATCTGAAACCCTGCCCAGACTATTGTCTATGGAATGGAACTGTATTATTTAAACATTTATTTTGAAGAGTATGGTTAAACAAGCACTAGGATTGTGAGTTGGGTCCTTTCAACAGTGCTTTAGAGTCCATATTTGTTGAAAAATGCCAACCTAAGCTTTTTTATTTTTTGAGTTGCTTAAATCAGGGGTCCCCAACCCCCGGGCCGTGGACCGGTGCCGGTCCGTGGCTTGATAGGAACTGGGCCGCAGGGCCGGAGAGGAGGAGGAAGGAACAGCCCCCTGAGAAGAGGGCGCGCCGGGGACGGGAAAGCACAGGCGTGCCCGCTCGCACCATTGGGGGCCCTAGAGGGGCAAGTGAGCCGACTCTCCCCTGCCTGTTCCCCCTTCCCCCCCCCACTCCCCCTCTACGCCGGCCGGTCCGTGGAATTTTCTTTAAAATGAAACCGGTCCCTGGTGCAAAAAAGGTTGGGGACCCCTGGCTTAAATAGTAGCACTCACTATGTATAACTCTACACTGCTGTATTCACCACTTCAAATCAATAGAGTTGGAATTAAAGATCTATCCAACTTTGGTCTTTGAGGATGAAATGAATGACTTTGAACTACACTTGAAAGAGCTGGAAATGATGATTTAAAATAGATACCTTGCAGAATGGTAGGTGGGTGGTCTACAATATCTAAAAAGATTGTCAGATGTTCTAGCTTTGACTTCTGCCTGTGCAGTCTGAAACTAGCAAGATTTCAAACAGCAGCTGCTCAATTACGTTGTGATGTTCCACTTGGTAATCACCTGTTCTGCAATACATATATTGCTATACTGCTAGGAGTGCATGCTAAGTGATTGAGAATATCTTTGGTTTAGTTCAAGCTGTGAACTTGAAGCTACTCAGCTCAGCATAAGGTCTGTTGATAGCTACTGTTAGTACATATAAAACTGTTGATATATTATAACAGTCCTTTTTATTATAAGTGAAGCTTTGTGCTAGTTCTTTGACTTTAGTATGTCACGGTGGACAGATCCACATGCGTGCATCTTGGATAAAAAAAATTATCAGGAAAATAAATAGGAATAAAGAGAAGATAAAATTAAAATTGCTAGACCTAGGATCTCCAGTGTTCCTTGCCCCCGTTTTTCTTCACTTGAAATAAAAGCACTCCTATGTGCAATTATTGCTGCATCTGACTTCTGATTTCCATATCACAAGAATATCTTTTCATTATGTTTTACTTTGAACTAATTACCTTTTTGTACTGCATCACTTCCGAGTCAAAAAATCCATTAGGATAAGTTTTTCATAAGAAATACAGTTCAGTCTAGAAATCCAAAATAATTGACTAGGGCAACTTACAGCAGGGGTGTCAAACTCAATTTCATTGAGGGCCACATCAAGGTTGTGTTTGACCTTGGTGGGGGGGACATGACCAGAGTGGACAAGCTCAGTGTTACTCTCATTGGGGCGCCTGTGATGGCCCGAACACTCTGCCAGCGAAAAAGGGCTCCCAAGCTCCATTTTCAGTTGTGATGGCCTCCTGCAACCCTCTGCCAGCAAAAACTGAGCTTGGGAAGGCTGCACACAGCCATCTCGAGGTCCATTTTTGCTGGCAGAGGCACTACCAGGCAGTCCTCAACTATTTCCAGGTAGCTCCACAGGCCAGATCAAAGCACTGTGCAGGCTTTGTGAGTTTGACACCCCTGACTTACAGTATCAATGCTTCCAAATATTTATTCAAAAGTTCGTTGGAATTTGTGGGTGTACATACATTATTCAATTTATGGATGATTTACAATACACCAACAACTTCATGGGGAAACAGTATGAGATAATATATATATAAATATAAAAAATATAATAATTTTATCTAGCTGGTCAATAGCCTGGAGAGGTGTAGATGAATGATGTGGCTCATTCAGCAAATTTGCCTACCATGGTGTCTGCTTAACTTCAGCAACCAAAGGCCCCTTTAAGAGACAAGTAAACCTCCCTCTGCCCACCCAGCCCCACCTCCTTGCTTCCTTCCAATTTTGTTTTCAGGTGATTACCTGTGAAATATAACCAGCATAAATGAGCTTCTGGGACTAAGGAAATGTGCAAACAGCCCAATTTTATTGAGCCTTATCTGATTATTAGGACTCACATCCAGTATTTTTGATGGCAAATATTCATCAGACAATTTTTCAAGCTATACTAATTGTAACATGTTGCTGATATTTTTCATGGTAGCTTCCAAAGGCAACACTGTTGGCTTATAGGAAGCAATAGTGAAGCCAGAAGCTTCATAATGAGGACCTCATAAGTTTAGCTCACATAAAATACAGATTGTGGTTTCCTTACTAACACTAAAGTAGACATTCTTTTTTTAATAGCCCCTTTTCTTTCATCCACACTGTATGTAACACCTTTCTAACAAATGCCTTCCTTTTGTTTTACCCATCATTTGTCTTCATTGGTTTAGCATTTGCTGTCAAATAAAGAGTGAAATTCTTTTTTTGTTTCTTTTTACTTAAAATCTTAAAGTAAATGAATCTGTGAACACCATGAAAGATCCCCAACACTCAATTTAAAAATACAGTTAACGTAATATCTACCCTGATTCAAAGGTATAAAGAACAAGTCAAAAATCTTTTCCTACATAACCCTCCTTCTATGAATGTCGCTGCAATTTCTAATTTTGGATTTTCCCCTTATCAGAGGGAACCTCCTTGTGGAGTACTGTGAAGCCGTTACCATGACAACTCCACAGCGTTTCAGTAGAAGCCATTTTAAGGCACAACGGGCTGTATCTTAACAGAACACACACACCCCGGGTGTTAGCAGTGTCTTACCCCCACAGTATGTGTTTCCAAAAGGTAAGTAATCTGTGTACCAAATTTGGTTGAAATTGCTTGAGGCATTCCAGAGTTATTGCACAAGAAGGAGGAGGAGGAGGAGGAGGAGGAGGAGGAGGAGGAGGAGGAGGAGAAGAAGAAGTAGTAATAGTAATAGTAGTAGTGGTGGTATATCCATCAGACTGCAATAGTAGTAATGGTGGTATATCCATCAGACTACAATCCTGGGCAGTTTGCCTGAACGTTTAGCTCCCTTTTAATATTTAATATTTTAAGTATAAATTGTCCAGAATCCCTCTGGAATCAGATGGCTTCTAAATGTAAGAAACAAACATATTTAAAATAGGGAGTGGGAACTGAAAAACAAGCAAACAAATCATGTTCTAGTGGTCTTTATGATATAGTAGAATGGAAAATTGTAGCAATGTCTGGAATAGGCAATAGGTAATGAGTAACTATTAGAAATATACTTTTTTGGTTTGGTAGCATTTCTTGTTATGTTTGTTGCCTTATCTATTTTTGACACAATTGAAATGTCACATGATTTCTTTGAGAGAGAGACATGTCTCTTTATATGTTACCAAGGTTTTAAGTAGTAAAAGCTCTGAAGTTTGGGTTAGAAATGAACTGTGCCTATACCTGTCAGTATTGAAATGTCAGTGCTGACCCCTTACGGTATCATAAATATCAGATTATATCCCAAATCATAATGAATGAAGATTTATTTGTCATCTGAGCAGTCTGCTGGATAGCTTGGTTGCCTTATCCATACACAAATTATCAAAAGGTGCCTGCAACAATTCCCTATTCAAAAGCTGACATTTCCTAAATCATTCTATTTATCTTTCCTACCAGGTTTGCAGTACATAAGGGGTTGAGTTGCCACAGAATGTGTTATTTATTTAATGGGTAGCTTTGGTAAATGTCAAGATTTTTAATGGCACTATTATATTAAATATGTTAATAGCTTTGTGATAATACAGTACTTAATCAACTCCAATTTAAGTTTGGAGTTTTTGAAAGTCCAACTTTGGAAGTTTTGTTTATTCAGCTGCATTGGGATAAGTTAAACACAATATAGAAAATTTGAATAGCAATATGGTAGTTTTCACATTTTTATTTTTATTGTTTCTAGTTGATATGTCATAGGAGATGCTTCCAAAGAGGTTAAATAAGCTTTTGGACAATACATGTCAATGTCCTGATTGAGGAGTTGCAACACAATAAGATAATTTGATTGTTAGTGTGGTTAGAATCTGCAGTTTATAAATCCTGAAAAGAGAGTATAAAACTACATCACAGTTTCAAGTTGGACTTTGAAAATCAGAGACAAAATCAAAAAATGTGTTCCAGAATAAGTCCAAGGCTCAAGAGAGACACTTTCAAAAGAGGAAGAGAACAATCCAATTACAAGACAAAATCATGAAGTATTAGGAATGGTAGCCATTGGAAATTGTGGTATTATAATTTTTGAGATTATTTTGATGAATTATTCTTGCAGTTAGATGTTTCTTACAAATAGGTTTGTATTATTTAGATGGTTAATCCCTTACTTGAAAGCTATTGAATTCAGACTACACTTCTAATGGCTTAACAGAATTTCAAGCTTTTTCCATTTAAAGCAGACAAATTTTCCATTTGAAGCAGACAGATTTTTAAAAAATCTTTTATTGATCTACATCAAAATCTGTATCTTCAGAACTTCTGGAGCCCAACTGAGAAACATGTTCATCCCATTTCAGGTCTAACAGATCAGCTTATCTTGAGATAAGACCTCTTCCATAGGAGACAGATTCTACAAACCAAAACACAGCATCTGAAGGAGAAACAGACCCAAAAAAGGTGTTTACCTTTTGACGTGAAAATAATTTTGCTTGCATATAAGTAGTTAGATCAAAGAAGATGCACATTGTTGTAAAAAAATGTGAATTTATTGAATATTATTTTTCGTTAGGATACTTCATCCCCCAACCTCATTCCTTTCTTACATTAGAACAGGGGTGTCAAACTCAATTTCATTGAGGGCCACATCAGGGTTGTGTTTGACCTCGGGGGGCCGGAATAGCCATGGCCAGGATGGGCATTGCCAACTTAATGTCACTCATGTCTTTGGTGGCCCGAGCACTCTACCAGCAAAAATGGGCTCCCGAGCTCTGTTTCCAGCTGCAACAGCCTCCTGCAACCTTCTGCCAGGGAAAACTGTTTGCTGGCAGAGGCACTGCAGGCCAGTCCTTTGCTGTTTCCAGAACAGTCCCAAGGGCCAGATCTAAGCACCCCATAGGCCAGATCTGACCCCTGGGCCTTGAGTTTGATGCTCCTGCATTAAAGCATGTAATTCTTCATAGACCTGGATATTCTTTTCCATTTTACTATGACTGCCAACAGAAAAACGTATTACAGGGTTTTCTTCAACTTTACTACTATATGTTTTGAATTGAGATGGTAGAGTGTGGGCTGAGGTGTGTTCCTACTCCACTTTATCTGACAAAATCAGAGCAGAATGTGTGCTGTAGTTATGATGTATCTTTAATGTGTGGGCTAAGATATAGAAGCAAATAAGTCTAACTCTATAATGACCCCTATTGACACTACCTCTGTGAGATTTTTTAATTCTGGTTTTAAAATAAGAACTAGAAGATTTTTAATAAGTTGCATGGAGAATAGAAGATGGAAATAACTATTGCAATTTTTCTTTCACAATTTTCTTTTATTCAACTATTTAAGAATCAGGGACTGTTCATTTTTCCTACTAATTGAGCAAGAGAAATGAAAAAAGGAGTGGTAAATAAAAGATAAGGAAATATGATGAAAGTTCCAAACTGCAAACTGAGAGGAAAAAAGCATTCTGAATATACAAAAGAATATAATAACATGGTTTACTATTAAGAATGGCAACATAACATGCTTTTCTCTTGTAATATGTGTATGAATACTGTAGTGTAGGTCTTTAAAAATGACTACCTTTTTGTTTTGAAGAAAACAATTTGAATTTGAGCTGTTTCCTCTTTCTTAAAATAATGGTTTCCTTCCTTATTGAAATGCCATGTAAATGCCAACAATTGCTAAGCCTATTGGAGAAGGCATTTGATTTCCATAGCTATAGTGACATCTTAGCTTATATGAGTTGATGCCCAAATCTGGATATGCAGTGCAAAAGAGTCCATGAATGTTTTTTTCATGACAGTAATTAACTCAAATAGAAGGTTTCTTCCATTTCTGCATTCCCATCACTAATAGAGTTCACAAACTTGTTTTTGTTTAAAACATTTGTGCTAGATTTTTGTTATTTGTAAGGCTGTGCAGTCAAGTTCAGTTAACATTAACTGAAGACAGAGTATAGTTCCAAAAATGGAACGAAATAAAATAATTCTTTCTGTGCAATTCTGTTAATCAATAAAAAATAGGGTCTTTTGTTCTTTTTCTTAAGAAGCTTGTTTCTTCAAAGGGAAGCATGCAATAACATCCTGTGTAATAATTTACACATATATATTTATCATCATCATCATCCCCCCTCTCATCTATCCATCCATCCATCCATCCATCCATCCATCCATCCATCCATCCATCTATATACTATCTATCATCTGGCTTGGCACATAAGTAATTCTACTTTTCTAGCAAACCATCAACCCGCCCATGCTTATTTAAAACTAAAAATAAGTTCACGTTGTTTTCTTTCACCTTGTACAACTTAAGAAAAGCTACAGTTGTACTTTATATCCATTCTTTCCAAAGTAGTTGATCAGAGGTTTTAATAAGATTTTAAAGATTTATCTTAGGAGCACTGTATAAGATTTATTTTCATTTCAACATTCCAAATTTTACCTACATTGGGAGTTGGGAGGATAGGTGGACAGTCAGACAAATAGATTAATGGACTAAATAGCGATGCTTGTTTAGAAGCAGCCTTGAGGAGTCTGGGGGAAAAAAAATCACTATTTAATTTATAGCTGAAAGCTTTCAGTAGAGACCAAAATTGTAGGGATTGAGATGATACCATATTTTTAGCAAATGATAAAAATATTGACAGAAACTGGAACACGAGTGTTCTTTGAAACTTTCCAATGAATAGCTTCCCTATTATTCATGTTTCCTAGGCTGGTTGAACCATAATTTTATAATTTACTGTGGTTTGGATCCACAAAGTTAAAACAGAGGTTATTGCGAAATTGTTTATTCCAAATAAAGTCTAATTTCTATGCAGACCACACTTGTTGTCTCTTTGGGACGGACAACAATAAACTTTGTTCACAAGACTCTAAATAAATGCATGACCAAATTATTGCTCAAACAGAATAGTCACTGGTGGTCAGATATTTTTTTTAAATAACTCAATGCAAAACAAAACACTGACATCTGCTAATTCACCTGGTGAATAGAAATGAGAACTGAATCATTTCTATTTTTCTAATTTCTCTATGATGCTCTTCGCTGCCTGTTTACACACACACACACACACACACACACACACACACACACACACACACAGAGAGACTATTACAGTATGGGACTCTTTTTCTTTTGGAAATTCTTCATCAAAGCCAAGAAGGATTTGTCAGCCAGTAAAGATACCAATGCAGAATTATGTTCTTGTACTATTTCAGTTATAGAATTAAATAAATGAAAAGTTCATTAAAAAATAAGCATAGATCCTGTCCCCAGACTATTTCATCAATATTAAAACCAGTATGATGTTGTGGATAAGGTGTTGGGTTAGGAATAGAGACATAAGACCATCAGCTGCTCTGGGAATGCCACTACCAACTTTGAGTCAACTTCTGCTTTTTTCCTTAATTATCTCAGAGGACTCTGGTTAGGAGTGGAGAAAAGAAATGCTGCATATGACACCTTGAATCTTGAAGGGAGGCAGAACAGCCATCCAATAAATAAATAGTTATTCATACTCTAACATTGGCTCAGTTTTAGTAGGAAAATTTGCTAGTGGCTGTCTTAAACTGTAAGCCTTTAAGGCTGACATGTACCTGCCTTGAAAAATTCTTTCCAATATACCATCATCACTTCATTTGTATAAAGAGACTGGTTGCTGTATTATTATTTTTTGGTCACTGGTTTAATAGCGAAACCAGGAGGTGCCTATTTTAAATGTTGTGCTTAGAACAGTATATTACTCAAGTTGCAAAATGCAATCCTTGCAGAGAGATAGGCAAAGGATAAAAAAATATATGTGAGCATTACTTGGAAAACAGACTAAATTCTAAGATTGATACAAGATAAACAATTAGATTAGCCTGCTCTTCTTTAGCCCCTAATAGCCAGCACATCAGTAGAGGTTCTGATGGAAAAGGGAGTAGCTTCATTGGGGAAGAAAACCCTAAATGGTATTAAATGACTTACAGGGGCAAGGGGCAGATAAAGCGGTTTGAAACAAAGACGATTTATGCTAAGATTACTTCCTTTGCACAATGTCTGGGAAAAGTGGCTATTGACAAACTATTTATTACAGAATACTTCCACTGATGTCTATGGAATCTTCCCAGAGGATGTGGTTTGTGGATTCCATCCATAAACCACAATTTTCAAATAAGAATCTGGGAATGTTCAACTGAAAGACTGCTGAGTTACAATTTGATCCTAAGTACTTTTGGAAATATACCCCTTGATTATTATTTAAAACTGTAGCAGGAAACTGGTTTAGAATATAGTTCTATTGGCTTAAAAACATGAATTACTACTATAAGCTGATACTTTTTCCCTATAAGGCTATAATGACATTCAAAAGAATGCTCTAAAATATTTGAAGATAGCAGTTAGGTCTAAGTGAGAAGGGAATATTTAGGAGCTTCTAGTGGAGTGCAGAAAAAGGCCCTGCGATTTACAGATAGTAGGTTTCCCATTTAGGGCTTTAAAAAGAGGATGGAATAGAGCAGGGGTCTCCAACCTTTGCAACTTTAAGTCTGAAGGACTTCAGTTCCCAGACTTCTCCAGCCAGCTTTGCTGACTGGAGAATTCTGGGAACTGAAGTCCTTCAGACTTAAAGTTGCAAAGGTTGGAGACCCCTGGAATAGAAACAATGGGGCTCAAAAAAGACCTCATGGACTGGTAATTAGAAATAAGACTGTTCCTAATAAGACTATTGTTAATCAATTTCGCTATTATATCATCAATGACATTTGCTATTGCATACATATGTTTTTTTATTGTATTTCTCTGATAGCTGCTTTAAGTGGAACTGTTTTTATGAGGCTAATTAAATTACTATAGAATGCATGTCTAGAACAAAGAGAAAGATTCATGGATGTGCATTTGCCATACTTCTTTATCATTAACTCCCTTCTTTAGTAAAATGCAGGATCAGTTGGGTAGAACAACAGACCTTTTATACTTCTGAATCAAAACTGCCATGTTCCCTTCCAAACAATGCTTCTGCAGTGTTTCCACACCCTGAATGATACTTGTGTCTCCTCTACTTATCTTGTTTCCTTATCAGTTGGATAAAGAAATAAATGTATATAGTATGCAAACATTCTATACATACCTTGATATTCATTAATAAAAAAGTAGGATGAAGATGTCATCTGCTCTCCTTTTTGGATTTTGTTGGATTGCTCAGTCCTTTGTAAACACTATTTGTAGCTTGAATAACCTGTATAAAGAAAATCTGGTGGCAACTTTATTGTAAGTGGTTGATACTGCATGAATATTAGAGTTGCCTTCATTGTGAATGGCAGAAGTTCATGAAACAAAGGAAATGCTAGTGATAGCTTTTAGTTTGTAAACCATATCTGACATTTAGACTTTAACATCAACACTTATACAAGCGAAACATTGCAGAAATGTAGCCCAAACCTGAATGTCTATCTGTGCTGGTGTAAACAGTGATAAGAATTTTGCTAATAATGCTTATCCTGTTTCACATATTTATCCTGAAAGAAAAGGTAATGAAGCATATACTGTTGGCAAAATTCATTCTCATCTATGGAAAGATTGATTTATTGCCATGCGTGGAATGATTATGAGGTTTTTCACTTTGATTTATTTATTCGATCATATTGGTCTGTTAAAACATTGGCAGAGTTTGTTAACCTCCATTAGCTTCCTGTTTACCAGGAGGGATGTCTAGGCCTTATCACATTGCTTTCCTTGTTTCTTTTAACTTCGGGTGCATTCATTGTGCATTTTGTACCTTGACTACTACTGTAGCTGAATATGTTTTTAATGGAATGAGCATCAACTTTTGAAAGCTTCAGGCACTGTTATTTTAATTGCAATTATGCTCTACCCTACAGCTATCTGCTCTTGGAGGGAGGGCCACAGAGAGGAAACAATGACTGGGTTTAGTAATAATCTCTCACTGCCATAAGTCAAAAATAGTAAGTGATGGAATAAAACAAAGTTAACCATCAACTATTATTAAACTATCTACTTTTGATGAAATGATTCACAAAGATTAATTGGAAATGTCATTTTATTCAGCTCTGCTGCAAAAGGAAGAAAGAGAGAAACAATTCATCTCTTCTAGGTATATTTGCCCTTGTTATAATTGCATGAATCCAGTGTATAAAACAAAACACCCCAATCCTATTCTTAAATAATAATTCTTGAAGAATTAGGTCAAACTGAAGGAGAGACTTGGAGAAATTTTATTAGGAAATAAAGTAGTTCTTGAGGCAAATATTGGTTGTTTCTCTGGAATGTTCTGCCATTTCCAGCTCCCCTTTTCCTCCCCCTTCCCAGGTTTCTGAGAAAGTTTATATTGGGATGGTGGAGGGCAAGGAAAACAACAATGAAGCCAGGAGCTGCAATTGAGACTTTGTGCCAATGTTTTTGGCAGAGCTGCTTCTAATTTACAAAGAAGTCAGCTCTCTCAGACTGTAACCTTTTATGCTCTTCCCACACCTCCTCATCTTTTTTACTTGTTTCAAGGATGAATTCCTCATTCTTTAAGACTCTTCTTTTTCATTAAACTCAATTTTTAAGTATTTAGCTGCTCTGGGGATGTTTTACTTTAGCTTTGTTTTATTTTGTTGGTTCTTTTCTCTTTGAGAACATTTAATTAAAAAGAATGTTTCCTCTCCATTTCCCTGACACTTGAAATGGAGAGAATAGGAACTTGCATAATTTTCACAAAAGGAATACTGTAGAATAAATTACTTCCAGGTCCAACTTTTGTCTCCAGATTGGTGGTAATAAAGAAAGAGAAAAAGATTTTTTGTGTGAAATACTATGGCTGCAGAAGTCTCCACTTCAGTTATGTGAAGAAGAAGAAGCCTCCTCATGTGTATAATATATGCAGCACAGTTTATTCTGTCAACATGGAAACTAAATCAAAAACACATATATATTCCCATCACTGTTGTGAGGGGGTGACCATTTCCTCAGTTACAGTCTCAAAGGTTTCAGCTAGACAATGTAGACTGGCGACACCCAGGGGGAGAGCCTTCTCCGTGGGAGCACCTGCCCTCTGGAACGAATTAAGAACTATCCCTGACTTCCGCACCTTCCGCCGCGGTCTCAAAACCTTTCTCTTTCAACAAGCCGGGCTGGCATAAAGCATGATTTAAAAATTTTTAAATTTAAACTTTTAAATTTAAATTTCTATTATTTTAATTCAGGGTTAGTTTGGGTTTTTTCCATGTTTCGGCCAATATTTTAATTATATCTTTTAAAAGCTTTTAAAATATATAACTTTTATATATTTGTTTTTATTTATTTATATATCTGTTTTTATTCTGGCTGTACACTGTCCTGAGTCCTTCGGGAGTAGGGCGGTATAAAAAACCAATAAACTCAAACTCAAACTCAAACTATGATATTACATGTTCTTTACACTAAGAAAAAAAAAAAGAATTTTCTGAGCTGTCCTATTAGAGGTGCCCAACTATTATTTGCCTTCTTTATTTTTTTTGCTCATATAAACACAATAAGATAAAGTTCAGACATTTATTATGTCGAACACAGAAGTGTAATAGTACTGTGGTTTAACTTGCTTGTTGAATAATTGAGAATTTACACTGAATTTATAATTTATGTCTCATTTCTTCTCATTTTTATTTGGCTCTAAATCAAAATCTAACAGATCAAGGATCTGTTTTATGAGCACATATTGAAAAAGTATATAACAACAGAAATCTAGGCTGGTTTAATAAGCACTGCAGTGGAACAGACTTGGGGATTTTAATTTGTTTTTAGCGCAGGATGGGTATGAAATAAGTTTTTTAAACTTTTACTTGATTTTGTATTGTATTTTAAATTCCTGTGCGCCGCCCTGGGTCCTTTTGGAGAAGGGCGGGGTATAAATTTAATAAATAAAATAAATTGTGTGGTTTTTATAGCAGAGGAATATGCAATATGGTTCTTGGTCAAACATCAGTGATATATATAGGTATATATTTATATAACACCAATTCAGGTGCTAGACTGGGTGCTATATAATTGGATGCCAACGTAAATATTACTTCAGATCAGTAGCATATATAGCCAAAATGCTTCTCTGTATTCAACTCAGATTATATTTTCCATTTATATCTGAAATCATTTCAGGTAAATAAAGTCTTAGGGAAGACATGGAAATGAATGTACAGGTTGAAAATAAATGCTTAGGAAAGTGTAATCGGAATATAATTTGCTTTGTAGAATCTGATATTTAAACGTCAACACTTTTAGGGAACTGTCAGACCAATGCTACTGATCTCAGGCAATTTGGGTTTTGCTTTAATTTATCAATGAATTCTTTAGCTACCTTTGGATTAGATATTTCCTACTTCAATTTCATACATATATAATTTGAGAATACAACTCTATTTCATAAAACATCAATGTTATACTGGAGTTGTTAAGTATGTGATTGTAGAACTTTTCAGGCTTTAAAAACTTGTCCCTGTACCTTGAAGTGGTGTTATGAAATCATAGTAAACTATTCAGTATACTAATCTAGCATGTAATGTTTATATTAGTTGCAAGACAGGTAATTTGGGTTGCTAGTGTTAAGAATAGAAGAATAGAATAAGAATAGAATTCTTTATTGGCCAAGTAACTGCATCCTGTGTAGTCACAGCCTCCTGCAGTTATATGATAGCCATTTGTGATCTCCTGCTGGCTTTTCCATAGACTTTGCTTGTCAGAAGTAAAGGTTGAAAATAGCAATGGTGCTTAGAGAGGGATATGAAGTGGCATATAAGTCTAAGTGCTTATTGTTCTCAACAATCTGGCTCCTCATTTTACCGACCTCAGAAGGATGGTAGGCTGAGTCAACCTTGAGCCCGTGAAACTCAAATGGCCAAACTGCAGTCAGTTGGCAGTCAGCAGAAGTAGCCCTTCAGTACTGCATTCTAACTGCTGCACCACCACAGCTCAGTAATGGTAATACATAACTGCAGGATGCTGCAACTGTTGGATGAGCCAGTTGTCAAGCACTCAAATAGCAATCCCATGACCACAGAGGCATTGCAATGACCACAATTCTGAGGGATGATCATAACTCACCTGAATGAGGATTACCTGTATTGTAACTAATGTAAACATTGCATGCTAGATTAATAGACTGAATAGTTTACTGTGATTTCATAACACCACTTCAAGGTACTGGCACAAGTTTTTAAAGCCTGAAATGTTCTACAATCACATACTTAACAACTATTTCCTCCAGGATCATCCAAATTATATATCAATATAATGCCCTCACCTGCAAATCTTGTTGCAGTCTGACTGACTGAACTTCAAATATGTAACACTGAGGGGACTAGGACCGGTTCCCTTCTGACTAATTTTAGATGACAGCTTAAGACATTCCTGTTCATATGAGCAATTTCAGAGAATAACTTTTCCAGGATAAAACTGCCTTCAACTATCAAATGATATATTTCATTCTAATTGTTGAACAGCCAAACATAATTCTCCTACAACTCTACTTTTATTAATGTTTTGAATTAAAAATTAAATAAAACAAAGATTATTTATTGCCGATTATTTATTCCTTGCATGGGTCTAGGTTACTATGGGAAATAGGTGATATATGAAATAAATATATAATTTGAAAGATGGAAATAGTAATACACTTACACTTGATCTTAGCGAAAAGGCGGAGAAGCCATAATATTTTTTAGACTCACTTACACTTACATTTTTTGATTAAACTCAATTATTCTATTGAAAGATAACCTACGAATATGGGTTGTTCTATTCACTGAATTTTTCAAAAGCATTGAACAAAAACCTACTCATACTCAGGGTGTTTGCAATACACGTGCTATAGCCATTACTTGATCAGAGAAAGTGTTGGAATAATGGCAAGGGAGTTTCTAACACAAGAATATCAAATAAATGTCCATCTTGGATGGTGATTCACAGATTTTATTGACTGCATATTTTAATATGGTCTAATGAAAAAAGGTTAGTTAATGTGCCAGACCTTGTTAAAGTGATTTTTGGAGTTTTTAAAAATCCTTTAAATAGCTTTTACATTCTATTGTGTTGAAGACAACAATGCTTAAGTTATAAGATTGAATTCACATTTCATTTTTGATGTTCAGTTCCATTGGATATGTTATTTTGAACCAAAATGTAGATAAATATGGTCCAATTATTTTACTTTTAAAAATATTCATAAATCAAATAATTGATCTCCTGGGAAAGTAAATATGCTTCTGGTATGAGAACCATCAAAACCACCAATACCATCTGGTAACAGTCAGATTGGGATTGTCAGGACATGATCTCATCTTAAATTTTTCTTCTTGATGTCAGCATGTCAGTAACGAAGCAGTACAAAGGGAAGGGTGTGGATTCAACTTGAAAATGTTCTCATTTTAAACTCATTCCTCTCAAAAATCCTCTACATTAATATACTGGGAAATTATCTACTGGAATAATTATGTCGGCAAACCCCCCCGCCCTCCTTGTTTAGACAATGTGTTAAAACCTTGATAGGCAAGAATACTCACAATAAAATACTCACAATAGAATTCCTTTTGCCACTAGACTTGCAATTTTGGGCTTGGACAATCTGGAACTGCGCCGCTTGCAGTATGATCTAAGCACAGTACAAAAAATTGTCAGCTACAACATCTTACCTGTCAACGACTTCTTCAGCTTCAACCTCAATAATACACGGGCAAACAATTGATACGAACTCAAGATAAACTGCTCCAAACTCGATTGCAGAAAATACGACTTCAGCAACAGAGTGGTCAACACCTGAAATGCTCTACTTGACTCCTGTTACATTCTCAAACCTTCACAGCTTCAACCTTAAACTGTTTTCCATGGACCTTACACCATTCCTAAGAGGTCCATAAGGGGGGCCTGGATAAGCACACCAGCATGCCTAATGTCCCTATCCTACTGTCCTACTGTATTTGTATTCATTTCTTCCATTTATATCCATGTTTATATTTATACCTGCTATCTTGTACATGTTTGACAAACTAATAAATATAAGTACAAATACAAGAAACAGGTGTTGCTTACAAATGGCTTTTGATGTTAGCTTTTAAAAATTTCACACCAACCCTTCAGAATGTTTTCTGTCTCAATAGGAGATATGGTGATGAATGAAAATAGACCATGTACTGAAAGCCAGTATGGATCATTAGTGTGAAGAGAAAGGTACTTATTGTCTTTCAAAGAAAACAGTTCCATCCAATTTCCATCGACAGCAAAACAACCTTGCGATATTTTCTATTTTCTGTGGGAAAGGTTTTTAACATTTACAATAATGTAAATTTTGGAATCCATAGTAAAATCCTTAATTTTCTGAGATATCTATAAAGATCACTCTCAGGCCAATTTTAAATTCATTTCTTAAGAAGGAAACTGTAAGTGATTTCAGATTAATATTGTTAGGAATAATGCTGCATTTCTATGTGGATGTAATAAACATGTTAATGGAAAACATTTAAGTAAATATATTTAGGGTTAGAATTTTAGAGTTGTAGCTTAATATAAAACACATCAGAAGAATTGGATAAGGCACAACATCTGCAAGCTGATGCCAAAATTTGCCCAGAAAATTAGAAATATTTTGGAAAAAGAATGAAAATAAAGGCCAAAAAGGAAGAATAAATGTGGTTGTGAATTATACCAGCCCATCCCAGCATGATTGGGAGATGTCCACAAAGTCACCACAAAGTTAGGGTTAGATGAAAATAGTTCTAAATAATTTTTAATGTATACAATGGAAGCCCACAAAAACTTGGTGTGGAGTA